>CM059871.1:21547352-21844103 GCA_030490815.1 Acer saccharum
GGGAGTCTTGATTGTATGCATTGACATTGGAAGAAATGCCTCACAACTTGGCATGGTACGCATACTAATGGCTTTAAAAGAGTTCCTACTATCATTTTAGAAGTTGTAGCCTCGAAAAATCTGTGAATTTGGCATGGTTGATAATAATAATGATATTACTATTTTAGATAGTTCTCCACTATTTGATGATCTTATTAATGGCATTGCACTGCCAAGTAATTTCATATTACAAGGCCATCATTACAATATAAAGTATTATGTCTCCATTAGAATTTATCCGCAATATACTACTCTAAATTCAAAAAACCTTTCAACCATCTTCTATTAGAGAGAAAATTTTTGCTGAGCACCAAGAAGCGGCGAGGAAAGATGTGCAATTGGCATTTGGAGTGTTGCAAAGTATGTAGGTGACATATTTTCAATGGTCCAGCACGTATGTGGAATGCAAGAGATCTTGGAAAGATAATGAAGACATGCATCATCTTGCAATATATGATCATTGACATTGAATATATCAAGGAATTAATCTTGAAAGTTGGCAGCTTCATGGAGATGAAATGGTTGAAGATGTTCATCTAGAGCATGACTATACTTTTCTTATCTCTAGGATGATAAATAGAATGAAACAAGTTCGAGACGAAAAGGTGCACATGGATTTAAGGATTGATCATCAATCATTTGTGGGATACATATGTTGGCCAACAAGAGAATTGATGTCTATAAAATTAACTTTTAAATTATTTTCTTAATTTATGTTTCCAGCTATTGTTGTTGATAGAGCATATGGCATATTTTTGCACTGTGAAATAACAGGTTAAACTTAATTTAGTAGGTACTTGTTGGGAAATATTTATTTTGTTAACTAGTTCACCTAATTTTTTGGCCTTCTTTTTATTTATTTATTTTGTAATGTGTTCCTACTAGACCTGACACGGTTCCGGTTTGGTTTGGGTTTCAGTTTTGAACCGACGGTTTTGGTTCCGCGGTTAGGTGGAACTGGAATTGTCGGTTTTGGTTTCAGTTTCAATGGAACCGTCGGTTCTGAACCCTTTAAAAAAAAAAAAAAAAAACTCAGTCCAAGAAACCAAGAGGAGATCAAAGGGAAGAACTAAAGATGATGCTGTAGAAGAAGAATCAAAGGGATTTGGGGTGGATTGAAGAAGAAGAAGAAGAAAAAGAAGAGATCGAAGAAGAAGAAGAAGAAGAAGAACCTGACCTGACGAGTGAGGGGCTGACAGTTGAGTAAGAAGAAGAACTAAAGAAGGATTTAGGTTTAGCCTTTAGGTTTAGTTTAGGATTTAATTTTTTTTTTACTAGAACTGCCGGTTTGAACCGGAATCGGAACCACCGGTTTCGTGAAAATTGGAACCGGAACCAGAAACCTCCTTCGTTCCGGTTCTGGTTCTGGTTCTGGTTTTGATTTTTACGATTTGGTTCCCTGGTTTGAACCGGAATCGTGTCAGGTCTAGTTCCTACACTCATTTAGAATACTTCTACGATGATGCTTGTATAATAAATAGAGGAATATGGGTGGCTATTTTATTTTCTAATTGAATACATGTAGTTGTATTGTTTTGATTATGAATACTAGTAGATACTTTAGTGAATACAACTTCCCACTATGATTTGTAGAATAAAAAGAATGAGACCTACTGCATCATTATGCTGGTCACATATTTCATTCTCAGATAAACATTCAGTCCCAAAATTCCTAGTTGAACATGTTCTAGGATATAATTTTAGAAAAATGCATACTTAATTGTGTTTGCATATTTGTTTGAGTTTTTATGATTGTTTGTTTTTATGTTTGTTTGTTTGTTTTTATTTTGTGGTTGGTAATCTCATTATGGAAATTGCATTTCCAAGATTTTCTATTGTTTTTGAGTCCAACCGTATGTGGATTTGTCCTTAGATGAGTTCCGAGTGATTCAGAGACTTGTCTAAGTATTTTGGATGATTCTGAAGCTTTCTGGGTTCACTTATGGGATTTGGGGGTATTTCAAGAAATTCATGTGTTTCGGAGGATTTCCAAGATATTTTAGACATTCAGAGTTTTTATGGAAACCGAATTCAGATTTCGAGTCACAGAAGTAGCCGGGTTCGAGGTTTGGTCGAAATTGACCAAGTCGACATGGCGGCATAATAGTGTGAGCCTTAGCGCAACCCCCGCTGCGCCAAAGCACCGTTGTTGGCCATGTAGCCAAAGGGCATTGCACGCAACAGTGGCTACGTGCATGACTTGTCTAAGGCCACATAGCAAAAGACAAGGCGCGAAGCAGATGCACGTTGACGTAGCAGCGCTGGCCTTTGTGCAGCGTGGGCTGCGCTCCCATGCATGCACGTGGCCCACGCTGTGTCATGCTCATTTTGTTGCGTGGATATTTTTTCTATAAAATTCCTCTCCATGCACCGAGTTTATTTTGATGATTTCTCCTTCGTTTGAGCTCCGATTTTGTTGATTTAAAAAGTGATAGTTTTTGTAGTAGTTTTAAGCTCAATCATTTCCATAGATTAATTTCTAATTCTTAGAGTACTTTTACTCTAGTTTGTGTGGATTTTCGTTCAGTAATCAAGGTATGATTTGTTTTTCATTTATATTGATTTGATTTCAATAAAACCTTGATTTTTTTGCTTTGATTTGTATTGTATGTTTACCTATTGGTAAGGTGTAAAATCTTAATAAAGTCTTATAGAGATCTAGGTTGAGTGTTGATTAATAATCACTATTAAAAGGCTCGATGGTATAGTTAGTAGTTGTGCATGACAGTAGGAGTGTGATTTCATGAGGATTGATCACTTGAGTATGTACTTGCTCTCAATTAGTTGATCATGTTATCATGGTCATGGATTCGACTCATGGATGTTTTCTCTTTGGAGGTTTTACCACATAAAAAATCTATTGTGTTCATTTTCTCTATCTATATCTCTTAATTGTATATTTGTGCTTATTTGATCAATATTGTATACAATTGTACAATTAAGAATTGAATAAAAAGATAGTGACAAACATCTCTAGATCTTATATTCATATTTTACCTTTTAAGTATTTGTATATGTGTTTGCATTTGTAGTTGTTGCTTAAGTGTCAATTGATTGCGGTTTTAATTATGCTTAATCCAAACTCTAAATATTAATCTTCTCACCCTAATTTATGAAATAAAAAGAATGAGACCTATTGCATATTTTACTGGTAACATATTTCATCCTCAAACAAACTTCCAGTCCCAAAAGGAACAAACAAAATAAATAATTGTCAAATCAAAAGAAACAAACACAAAAAATCCAAATACTCTTAATTAAGAAAATCAAATACTTGTATAAAACTATGCCTAAGAAAACAATTTACTTGTCTTCATCACTACTTGTTAAAACATTTCCAAAAAGGTTATCATTTTCCCATTCCTTCAATATTTGAGTTTAATATATTTCAAAGGTCGAATGTATCACTAGTGGAAGTTTGTTGCCATCTTGGTTGAAAATGTGTTCTTGTTCTTGTCTCATTTGTGCTTTCTCCTTCATTTTTTGTTCTTTCTCTTTCAATTGTTAATCTTTCTCTTTTAATTGTTGAACTTGAAATATACAAACACGGTTAGCTTGCCTAAAGCTAACCTGGGGGGAGTGGGGGTTGGGTTGGTGGTGAATAAGTTTTCAAGCATTTTTCAATCCCTTAGAAACAAACAAAAGTTTGTCCCTCTATATAGTTTGTATCACAACACATAAAAGATATGAAAGCACACATAGACTAATGTAAAGCATATTCAACTTAAGCATATCAATAAAGTCTATAATTTGCAAGTGAAAGAATCAAACTAAAAACAACTAACTCTTGTATTAATATGTATGTTTAATATACACAAGTACAAATGAATGAATGACTATATACAAATAAGTCACTCTACAAAGACAAATGATATAGACAACTTTGATCAAAAGAATGTTTGCATTCTAATCTTTATAAAGAATCTTGTTTACAAGGATGTGAAGAAATGAAGATCTAAACAAGATACAATTGATCACATATACAAATATAAAGAGATAAGGATAGAGACATTTGACACATTATTTTTTTACGTGGTAAAACCTCTAAAGAGGAAATATCCACGGGTTGATTTCACAACCACCGGAAAACTATCTTCCACTAAATATGTCGAATAAAAGTACACCCTCAAAAGTGACCAATCCACATGATCTAATCTCTAAGATTCCCTTCTACTCTACCCTCAGGTCTAGTGAAAGACTTTGCCTACTTCCTATCCAGGACACTACTCTCATGTCTCTAGGAAGCAACTTTCTATCCGAGACACTACTTTTATATCTCTAGAAAGATTTCTTGCATGACTATCTAGATCGTCCCGATCGTAGCCAAGACTCCTTGCTCAACTATCCGAATCATCCCTATTCTAGTCAAGACTTCCTCGCTTAACTATCCGAATCGTCCTGATTCTAGTTAAGACTTCATGCCTTTTGCAAGGACTTTCTAGAATATGTGAATCATCAAAACACACTTAACTTCTAGATTTATTCATGCAACTAAAGCTTGAAATAAAACATATACATTAAGCACATATTCAAGACTTTATAACTAAAACCAAAAATGCTAGAATCAAAAGATATGATCAATAAAATCTCTAGCAATCATTTAGAGCATATATTCACAAAATAATCAATTAAATCTTAATAGGCTCTAAATATAAAATCAAATATGTTAATCCTATATATATTCAACTAAAGAGTCTTAGCACATGAAAAGGCTATCAATCATCAAATCAAAATCAATTAAAGCACAAATAGCCCTAGGTTATAAGCTAGTCACAATACAACACACAAACATGTGGAATCTTAGATTTAAGAAAACCTAGATCACATATAAGTCTCTAATTAGACAAATCTAGCTTATAATTGAAGCTCTATCTCTTATCAACATTTATTCAAGTCACATACACTAAAATAGGAAAAAGACCCAAGGTAATTGAATATTTGAAAGTGCAAAACACAAAAGATAATCAAATACCTTTTAACTTATGCAATATGTGCAAGTGTGTGAATGGTGTAATGCACACTTAAATGACAATAAAATAACACAAATGAATGACTTTTGTGTGTGTGTGTGTGTGTGTGCGCGCGCACCTAATCTCTTCAAGAATACTAGTCAAGTGATATACCATTGAGGCTCTTGATCTTGAAGCACTTGAGATGCCGTGAAGCTTTCCTTACACAACCATGAACTTGATGACCACATTAAGAACCTAAGCTACCCTTACAGAATATCTCATTGTGGTTTGTCACAGAAATAAGTCAATCATAAAATGGTGGGACTTACAATGGGCTATCCCTAGAGCCGAGACCTGGGCACCCACTTGAATTCGACTGGCACGGTTTGGATATAAGTTATGTTATTCGGGTCGTGGATTGGTTTCGAATGTAAAATCTAAACCTGAAGCGGGTTCAATTTTGGAAAGAAAAAAAACAAACTCGTGAACCCAAATAATTTCGTTGGTTCATAGATGGGTTTGAGTTTTATTAAAACCCGTGGGTGGAAGAATTTGGATTCCTTGCTAATCTAATCTTTTTCCTGATCTCATATAATCTCATGACATATAAGCCTTGCAATGAATGAGTGGTTAAGATGTGATTGGTTTTCACAAACACTTTATCAATAACCAATCACATGCTTTAAAAATGTTAGAAAAAAGATCAGATCAACAAATGATCTAAATCCTAGGTGGAAACCCAAATCTTAGAAATCATTCAATTCACGGTCGGATTTGGGTTGGAAAATATTTTTTGGGTTTGCCATCCCTAGACAAAACTTTAAGGCCTCGTTTGGTGCGCATGATTGGATTATACTATTTTGTAGGATTGGATTGGATAGGATTAAATATAACATTGTCTATTGTTTGGTGTAACACGGGAAACGAGTAAAATAGTCCAATTATGGTAACCAAAATAGCACAGCCCAAACACTGAGGCATAATTTTAGAAATCCAAGTGAGGAACTAGATGGTCTGCTAAAGCAAGCATGATCTGGCCCAACGAAATACAAGCCCAACGTTGGCCTAAAGCAGATTCAAAACTTGACCAAGTCTATTGAGACTAAGTCAATACTTAAATACACATTAATAAACAACTTTTATATCTTGAAATTTTCCTTAAGTAGTGGTGTAAAATATACCTAGGGGGGGGGGGGGTGAATAGGTATTTACTCAAATTCTTCCAATATTAAAAATGATGCGGAATATAACAAAGAAAATGCACACTTGATTAGATTTAATAAATGAATTGATTTCACTAATACAAGAATTAATCAATTTACAAGATATGCAATCAATGTAAGATATGGAAGATAAAGAAAAGTAAAAACAAAAATGAACACAAGTAGTTTTTACGTGGTAAAACCTCAAAGAGGAAACATCCACGGGTTGATACCACAACCACCGGCAAAGCAATCCACTATGTGAAAAAGGACTTACACACTCAAGCTATCAACTCATGATATCCGCTCAAGCTATCAACTCCTAATCTACCCTCGGGCTAGTGAATCACCAAGCCTACTTCCTATCCGAGATGTATCCTACACCTCTAGAAAGCAACTTCCTATCCAAGACGCTCACGTCTCTAGGAAGATTTCTTGCTCGCCTATCCGGATCCTCCCGACCCTAGACAAGTCTTCCTTGCTTGATTATCCGAGTCCTCCCGACTCTAATCAAGACTTCCTTGCTCTATCCACAAAGCTTCACTCACTTTGCTAGAGACTTCAACCTAATGCAAGGCTATGATCTAAGTGATGCAAGTGATGCAAACACAATCAAATTAATCTAGATGATCAATCAAGCTAAATGTACATGTTCAATGATAATCTAGAATATGCTTTTATCAATCAAAACACAAAAATATCTAGAAATCAAAACATGCAAATCAACAAGAACAAGGTATGAATATTCAATATATCACACTTAAAAACCTAGTTCTTAGATCATGAAATAAAACCTAGAAAATAATATGAGACAAATCATATATACATTTTCTAGAATCAATTTCAAACAAAATCAAGTTTAGCACATATATGTTCAAGAGAAATCACAAAGCTAAAACTCAATTGAAAAATGATCAAACACCCCTAGCATATGATCTAACATCCTTCTCAACATATTTCATCAATCAAATAGTAAGAATCAAAGAGATGATCAAAGATGAAATGAAAAAGAAGAAGTTGAACAAAACAACCTTGACCACGTACTGAAGATCAGTCTACTGGGAAGAATGGTGAAGTCAGCTGCCTCTAGAAATACTTGGAGTTTGTAGCTCTCATCAAGACCAACAATTTTGGCTTTTGAATCAATCGATTTCGAGTTCGTATGAGAAAGTTATGATCAAAATACTAAAACTAAAACTTGAAGAATTTCTGCAGAATTTTTGAAAGTGTTCTTGAAAATCTTCAAATGTTTGGAGGGAAGGAGAGAGGATTAAATGGAAGAGAGAGAAGGCAAAAACGAGCCAATCAAGCATGGCCACATCACCCGGGCCGTGGGGGGCGCGTGGGCCACACAGGGGCAGAGAGCCCCTCTAGCCGTGGGGCCCACGGCTCACCCACGGCTTGGGCCACACGTGGCCTCTTGGCCACCTTTGCCTCTCGCGCGCTCCCTCACATTCTTCAGCCATATCTTGGGCATCCGAACACCGATTTTGAATCCGTTTTTGGATTACGAATCATGACTCCCTCACGCACGACAACGACTACACAACTTTGAAAAATGGTTGAGAAATCATCTCGAAAAATGACGATGAAGTTAACTCAACGAATGAGAACGAAAAGTAGCGTAGCTACATCGTTTGGACTCGAAACCTTATGAATGAGTAACCGAAACGACCGGAACTCAATAAGGAATCATAATATAGCATATTCAAGTCCAAATACAAAAATATAGAAATATACAAACACTAATTCACACAAGCATGCCATATCAAAGAGATAGTTACAAAGCATACAATTCTACAATGTTTATCTATTAGAGATCAATGCATGTGTATACTAAGAAGTGTGTGAAAGTGTTATACCAAATGTTTGAACTACAATGCAGGGACACACATGTATGAATTATGTATGTGTGCGCTTATGCCTTGCAAGAGGAAGAAGTATCTCGATACCTTAGCATCCAAATAAGCACATTTCCTCTTGAAGACGAACTTTGCATGCGACGTTGCTTTCCTTCTTTGAAGCTTGATCTAATCACGAAACACCTAAGCAACTAAGCAATACAAAAAAAAATTGTTTTGCAATGGAACCAAGCCAACACAAATCTAAGATCTTACATATCTCCTAAAATCTCGAGATTTTGGGGATTATCTCGTCCCACGATCTCAGACCGAGAGTTATGGGAAGATATCAACTGACTCATTTTAAGTGGAGTCTCCAGCTATAAATAGGAGGGGGTCCCTTCATTCATAGAGAGGCTTCTTTCACTGACACACATAGAGAAACGCAACAAATACAATTCATGGCATAAGTTGACTTTATTGCTATTATCTGTCTACATCTACTATCTATCTACATTTATTCCATGAGCTCACGTTGATCAATAAACATCCAAGCCATCACAATTTATCTCTTTTTCTACACAAACCGAGTCGATCAATGCCCTTTCTACAAGTCCATTCGACTTGGGTCGTCTCAATTCAATCAATTGTATTCAAAGTTGTTCGACCAACACTTTTTTCACTCACGCTTGATCAACTCATTCGACTTCTACACACACGCAGGACGACATCTAAGCCTAGTGGAACAATCGCTCATATTTCAACTCCGCACTAAGTCACGTAAATAGTTCTAATCCATTTATTATAAGTGGATCGACGACAACCTTGCCTCATCTCCTCTTAGCAAATTAATTTGCTCAACGCTCAACCCAAGCGAACATAAGGCTCACTGAACGACACCACCAAGGATTCGACAGCTTCTTTACGGTTTGATTTAGATTCAATTCATTTTAATTGTTGATTTGAAATTATTTTATCTATTAATAAATTGTCTAACTCGAGCATCGGAGAGTCCCAAATGGGACACCCCCATCTCGCTCCGTTCTACCTTCTTATTTTTTATAGGATCTCGTAGCACACGACCTACTATTTTTCACTCTATCATTGTCAGTGCCCACTGACTTACAAAAATTCAACTGGAGATTTTTGGGCTCTTCAGTTGGGCGCCCACCGTGGGGCCCTGGCAATTATTTTGCAAAACTAACGAATTTGCAGGATTATATGCTAAAAAAAATGTCTCAAAACATCTTTCCCAATGGATCTCGAGTACAATCATGTCGAACTAATGCGGGCAACGGAAACGATCGCCATCCTAGCAAATCCGTCAACCCCGCTTGGAACACATAATCAAGACGACTGCTCCACCCAGATACGAGGACTAGATAGATATTCCAAAAGTTCACCAATGAACAAATTACGACATCTGAATAATATACGTCAAAAAAAAGGGTAAAAAAAATTCTTTCATGAATTGTTGAAGTACAAGTAAAACGAATCACGAATGTTTGGAAAGGTCAGTATGTTTGTAGTTTGTTGCCACAATATTAAAATTGTGAAAATACACTTGGGGCTTTGATTTTAGTTAGTATTCAAGTCGTTTGATGCATGTGGAATAATTTGCTTTCATTTTAGTTAGTATTTTTGTCACTTGATGCATTTCGAGTAATTTGCTTTGATTTTAGTTAATATTTTTTTTTTCGTTTGATGCATGTCGAGTAATATATTCTTTGTTATGAATGACAAAATGTGGGTTATAAGATTTAAGTTTAAAATGTTCTATGTCGAGCTACGACTTATATAACTGGCTGTTTATTTAGAGCCACATACGAAAGTCTGAATCTTGCCATGAAAAAACTACGATGACTTTCTTCGAAATTATACTTGATTACTCCATTTTCATGCTACCATTGTGGTTGAAACCACATTGTTCTATATCAAATGGAGCCTAAAAAAAAAACGTTGTACAACAAGCTATTTGAGAATATTTGATTTCTTAATATGACTCTGTAGTGTTATTTTGGCCATTCGAAAGAGAAATTGAGAATGCATATTTTGATTATTATAATTATTTTTTTTAAAAGCACTTTATGACGAACCATAAAATAGCGCTCTACAAAGCTTTAAAAAAGGCTCTATAGAGCTAAGAATAGAAGCGCTACGGCGAGCTACTAATAACACTATGTTGAGGTATGTCACCATACTGAATTATTTCGTTGCTTGGCTTTGTGTCGAGGTGCCTTGCTTTTAATTTTGAACTGATCGACTTCAGACTACACGTTTTTAGTTTCATAAAAATTCAAGTTTTTAATGCTCCAAGTCAAACTACATGTTTTTAGTTAAAAAAAAAAAAAAAAATTGCATGCCAATCTATGTCGCCGAATGACAGAAATTATGTAAAAATAATTGAACTACTTTATCAAATGCATGGTCGAACAACAGTAATTATGTTAAAATGATTCTACTACATTATCAAATGCATGGTCGAACAAATGCATGGTCGAATGACAAAGGAATGAGGTACACCACTTTGTGTCCATCTACAATAAGTCGTCAGTCCACGTGATAAAATGTGAAGTTTAAAACACTCTGTTGAGCTACATGACAACTGTCGAACTCCCTCCGTCAAAGCTACGTGTCGAGCTACATGTCGACTATCGAACTCCCTCCGTCAAGCTACATGTCGACTGACGAACTCCCTCAGTCAAGCTACATGTCGACTGTCGAACTCTTTGTCAAGCAACATGTCGACTGTCGAACTCTCTCCGTCGAGCTACATTGCTTGCTCCAAATTAGGCCAAAGTTTTGGGCACACTTTTCAACTCCAAGTCAAACGACGAATTGTAACAAAAAGTGAACGAAAAAAATAAAAAGTTATGAGTATATCATTGCTTGCCGAGTCAGCATACTACTGCTAAATTGGAATTATAAGGTATATCCTGCACCCTACATCCAAGCTTCTCTCACTTGTTATAATTATACATCTTCTCCTATCTTTTGCTTTTTACTTATATTATCACGACGTTGCATGGCAACAAACACTTCTATCTATCTATCTATCCCCAAACACACATTTCACTCTATGTTCCTTGCTTTTGTCATTTCAATAAAAACATTGTCTACATGCATACTTGCATTTTGAGGATGTACAAATGTTGCTCTACAGCGAGCGTTCTACAAATGTTGATCTACAACGAGTGTTATAAATGACGCGATTTTATAAATGATCGATTGACCCAATAACGCATGTATGCGATTTAACAAATAAAATGATCGATCGACCCAACAACACATGTACGCGATTTATCAAATGAAAAGGTCGATCGACCCAATAACTCATGTACACGATTTATCAAATAAAATGATTGATTGACCCAATAACGCATGTACGCAATTTATCAAATGAAAAGGTCGATCGACCTAATAACGCATGTACGCGATTTATCAAATAAAATGATCGATCAACCCCACAACGCATGTGCACAATTTCAATGTGAACAATAGTAGATGGTCGATCGACCACCGCACTTTATTCGATAAATCTATCTATCATTCGACGCAATAGTTTGATTGAAACAGTCCACTCTCTAACTTGAAGACTTCAACTTACAGAGTGGGGGGCTAACTGTGGTAGCCAAAAATAGCACAACCCAAACACTGAGGCCCAATTTTAGAAATCCAAATGAATAACCATATGGTCTGTTGAAGCAAGCATGATTTGGCTCAACGAAATACAAGCCCAACGTTGGCCCAAAGCAGATTCAAAACTTGACCAAGTCTATTGAGACTAAGTTAGTACTTAAATACACATTAATCAACAACTTTTATATCTCTTAAAATCTCGAGATTTTGGGGATTATCTCGTCCCACAATCTCAGACCAAGAGTTATGGGAAGATATCAACTGACTCATTTTAAGTGGAGTCTCCAGCTATAAATTGGAGGGGTCCCTTCATTCATAAAGAGGCTTCTTTCACTGACACACATAGAGAAATGCAACAAATACAATTCATGGCATAAGTTGACTTTATTGCTATTATCTGTCTACATCTACTATATATCTATCTACATTTATTCCATGAGCTCACGTTGATCAACAAACATCCAAGCCATCACAATTTATCTCTTCTTCTACACAAACCGAGTAGATCAATGCCCTTTCTACAAGTCCATTCGACTTGGGTCGTCTCAATTCAATCAATTGTATTCAAAGTTGTTTGACCAACACTTTTTTCACTCACACATGATCAACTCATTCGACTTCTACACACATGCAGGACGACATCTAAGCCTAGAGGAACAATCGCTAATCTTTCGACTCCACACTAAGTCATGTCAATAGTTCTAATCCATTTCTTCTAAGCGGATCGATGACGGCCTTGCCTCGTCTCCTCTTAGCAAATTAATTTGCTCAACGCTCAACCTAAGCGAACATAAGACTCACCGAACGACACCACCCAGGATTCGACCGCTTCTTTACGGGTTGATTTAGATTCAATTCATTTTAATTGTTGATTTGAAATTATTTTATCTATTAATAAATTGTCTATCTCGAGCATCGGAGAGTCCCGAATGGGACACCCCCCTCTCGCTCCGTTCTACCTTCTTATTTTTTACAGGATCTCGCAGCACACGACCTACTATTTTTCGCTCTACCATTGTCAATGCCCACCAACTTACAAAAATTCAACTGGAGATTTTCAGGCTCTTCAGTTGGGCGCCCACCGTGGGGCCCTGGCAATTATTTTGCAAAACTAATGAATTTGTAGGATTATACGCTAAAAAAAATGGCTCAAAACATCCTTCCCAATGGATCTCGAGTACAATCATGTCGAGCTAATGCGGGCAACGGAAACGATCACCATCCTAGCAAATCCATCAACCTCGCTTGGAACACATAATCAAGACGATTGCTCCACCCAGATACGAGGACTAGATAGATATTCCAAAAGTTCACCAATGAACAAATTACGACATTCGAATAATCTACGTAAAAAAAAAAAGGGTAAAAAAAAATTCTTTCATAAATTGTTGAAGTACAAGTAAAACGAATCACGAATGTTTAGAAAGGTCAGTATGTTTGTAGTTTGTTGCCACAATATTAAAATTGTGAAAATACACTTGGGGCTTTGATTTTAGTTAGTATTTAAGTCGTTTGATGCATGTGGAATAATTTGCTTTGATTTTAGTTAATATTTTTTTTTCGTTTGATGCATGTCGAGTAATATATTCTTTGTTATGAATGACAAAATGTGGGTTATAAGATTTAAGTTTAAAATGTTCTACGTCGAGCTACGACTTCTTTAACTGGCTGTTTATCTCGAGCCACATACGAAAGTCTGAATCTTGCCATGAAAAAACTACAATGACTTTCTTTGAAATTATACTTGATTACTCCATTTTCAGGCTACAACTGTGGTTGAAACCACATCGTTCTATATCAAATGGAGCCTAAAAAAAAAAAAAGCTCTACAACAAGCTATTTGAGAATATTTGATTTCTTATTATGACTCTGTAGTGTTATTTTGGCCATTCGAAAGAAAAATTGAGAATTCATATTTTGATTTTTTTTTAAATAATAATAAAAAAAAAAAAAAGCTCTCTACGACGAACCATAAAATAGCGCTCTACAAAGCTTTAAAAAAGCGCTCTATGGAGCTAAGAATAGAAGCGCTACGACGAGCTACAAATAACACTATGTTATGGTATGTCACCATACTGAATTATTTTGTTGCTTGGCTTTGTGTCGAGGTGCCTTGCTTTTAATTTTGAACTAATCGACTTCAAACTACACTTTTTTAGTTTCATAAAAATCCAAGTTTTTAGTGCTCCAAGTCAAACTACATGTTTTTATTTATAAAAAAAAAAATGCATACTGATCTATGTTGCCAAACGACAGAAATTATGTTAAAATGATTGAACTACTTTATCAAATGCATGGTCGAACGATAGTAATTATGTTAAAATGATTCTACTACATTATCAAATGCATGGTCGAACAAATGCATGGTCGAATGACAAAGGAATGAGGTACACCACTTTGTGTCCATCTACAATAAGTCGTCGGTCCACGTGATAAAATGTGAAGTTTAAAACACTCTGTCGAGCTACATGACGACTGTCGAACTCCCTCCATCAAAGCTACGTGTCGAGCTACATGTCGACTGTCGAACTCCCTCCGTCAAGCTACATGTCGACTGCCGAACTCTCTCCATCGAGCTACATTGCTTGCTCCAAATCAGGCCTAAGTTTTGGGCACACTTTTCAACTCCAAGTCAAACGATGAATTGTAACAAAAAGTGAACGAAAAAATAAAAAGTTACGAGTATATCACTGCTTATCGAGTCAGCATACTATTGCTAAATTGGAATTATAAGGTATATCCTGCACCCTACATCCAAGCTTCTCTCACTTGTTATAATTATACATCTTCTCCTATTTTTTGCTTTTTACTTATATTAAAATGACATTGCATGGCAGCTGACACTTCTATCTATCTATCTATCTATCCCCAAACACACATTTCACTCTATGTTCCTTGCTTTTGTCGTTTTAATAAAAATATTGTTTACTTGCATACTTGCATTTTGAGGATGTACAAATGTTGCTCTACAGCGAGCATTCGACAAATGTCGATCTACAACGAGCGTTACAAATGACGCGATTTTATAAATGATTGATTGACCCAATAACGCATGTATGCGATTTATCAAATAAAATGATCGATTGACCCAATAACGTATGTACGCGATTTATCAAATGAAAAGGTCGATCGACCCAATAACACATGTACGCGATTTATCAAATAAAATGATCGATCGTCCCAATAACGCATGTACGCGATTTATCAAATGAAAAGGTCGATCGACCTAATAACGCATGTATGCGATTTATCAAATAAAATGATCGATCAACCCGTGCGCGATTTCAATGTAAAATAGTAGATGGTCGATCGACCACCACGCTTTATTCGATAAATCTATCTGTCATTCGACGCAAGAGTTCGATTGAAACAGTCCACTCTCTAACTTGAAGACTTTAACTTACAGAGTGGGGGGCTAACTGTGGTAGCCAAAAATAACACAGCCCAAACACTGAAGCCCAATTTTAGAAATCAAAGTAAGGAGCCAGATGGTCTGCTGAAGCAAGCATGATCTGGCCCAACGAAATACAAGCCCAACGTTGGCCCAAAGCAGATTCAAAACTTGACCAAGTCTATTGAGACTAAGTTAGTACTTAAATACATGTTAATCAACAACTTTTATATCTCCTAAAATCTCGAGATTTTGGGGATTATCTCGTCCCACGATCTCAGACCGAGAGTTATGGGAAGATATCAACTGACTCATTTTAAGTGAGTCTCCAGCAATAAATTGGAGGGGGTCCCTTCATTCATAGAGAGGCTTCTTTCACTGACACACATAGAGAAACGCAACAAATACGATTCATGGCATAAGTTGACTTTATTGCTATTATCTGTCTACATCTACTATCTATCTACATTTATTCCATGAGCTCACATTGATCAACAAACATCCAAGCCATCACAATTTATCTCTTCGATCTTCTACACAAACCGAGTCGATCAATGCCCTTTCTACAAGTCCATTCGACTTGGGTCGTCTCAATTCAATCAATTGTATTCAAAGTTGTTCGACCAACACATTTTTCACTCACACCTTGTCAACTCATTCGACTTCCACACACACGCAGGACGACATCTAAGCCTAGTGGAACAATTGCTAATCTTTCGACTCCACACTAAGTCATGTCAATAGTTCTAATCCATTTCTTCTAAGCGGATCGACGACGGCCTTGCCTCGTCTCCTCTTAGCAAATTAATTTGCTCAACGCTCAGCCCAAGCGAACATAAGGCTCACCGAACGACACCACCTAAAATTCGACAGCTTCTTTACGGTTTGATTTAGATTCAATTCATTTTAATTGTTGATTTGAAATTATTTTATCTATTAATAAATTATCTAATTCGAGCATCGGAGAGTCCCGAATGGGACACCCCCCTCTCACTCCATTCTACCTTCTTATTTTTTATACGATCTCGTAGCACACGACCTATTATTTTTCGCTCTACCATTGTCATTGCCCACCGACTAACAAAAATTCAATTGGAGATTTTCGGGCTCTTCACCAATCTTATGTTTGGAATGACTTGGGATTGGATTAAAATTATTTTTTATTTATTGATTTATTTTATTAATTTAATAAAAAAAATCAATAAAAAATAATCCAAACTAAAAAAAAAAAAAGCATTCATCAATGTCAAAATTTTTTCCTTGAATTAAATTCCAAAATAATAACTATAATAATAATCCAAACACACATCTTTTTATCAAACCAGAATTTCAGATCTGAACTATATCACAAAAAAAAAAAAAAAAAAAAAAAAAAGAATTCCAAATCCACACACATCTCCTTCATCAATTCAGATACAAACATATATATATCCTTCATCAATTTGACCCGGATCATCAATATTTAGCCCAGATCATCAATCTTTACAAACAAAGATTATCAATCAACACACTCAAATCCTCCACTCCAACAACCACCATATATATAATTGAATTTCACAAAACACAAATCAAATCTCAAAATACAAACCCAGAAACAAAAATAATTCCAATAAAAAAAAAAATTGATTGGCGAACATGTTCACTGCATCATACTCTGCTGCAGAATATGTAAAAAGAAAGAAATTCTTTTATATGAGAATGATTTAATTTAATTTCTTTCTGCTTCATCCAATTTTACAATGATTGATTGCGTAAAATCCAATCATAAAAAGTAAACATATCAAGGATTTATTGGTGTCACAAGTTGCAGAGTAGGGGCAATTTCATTTATAAAGGACTCCTTTTGTTTGTGAACCGCATGCTGACTTTGTATATCAATGAGGAATCGATTTTATATAGAACTTTCAACTATATTAATAAAAATATAGTGGGATCTGAATTATTTTTCAATACCCATTATATTTCAATACATTGATTAATAAAAATATAGTGGGATCTGAATTATTTTTCTCCACTATTGACACTGTAGAATGTAGATATGGTAGAATTGGAAAAAAGTAAGCCCCATTAGAGATTTTCAATGAAATTCTAAAACCAAATATTGTTTTTCAAAATATGTGAAATCTCAAAGATATATGAAATTCACCCTTCAGATTTTTATAATAGATACTTTTTCTTATTATAAAAAAGAAAAAAAAGAGATACTTTTTCTTCATTGGAGGACATTCCATATCATTTGGAAACAATATAGTAATAACAACAATAGTAATAATGATAATGATAGTGGTGCTGTGAATACTTGTGATAAAATCTTTCTTTTGGTACCACGTTTGTAATGTGTAGTCTAAGACAAAACTGAGATAGGTCCCATGATTGTATGGATAATGAATATAGGCCAAACAAATATATTAACAACTGAAATGAAACTTCTCCATCTCTATAAGTTTTCTCCTGATTTGTTGTGGGTAGTAGATATTCGGACCGCACATGTATTGTCTAATCTTTATAGGTTTCGGTCCTATATATATTGTAATATAGTTGTAATACTTTAAAAGAAAACAGTTAAAAATAAAAAATAAAAAAAAATAAAAAAATAAAAATAAAAAATAAAAAATAAAAATAAAAAACCCTTAGTTCGATCTCAATGCTTCATTCATGATAAAGTGGGAGCCTTCTTTTTGAATTCTAGCTCGAGTGGCAAATATTAATAACCCTTCCTACCAAATCCAACCAGAAGTGCTTTTTTTTTTTTCGTTTTTTGAGTTTACAAGCTTTGGCTTGCATAGCAAGACAAATCAAATACATGATCATGCCACCCCTACCACCTTTGCTTATACACCAAAGCATCCAACCATAACACTTGATAATCTTGAAGTCCCAAAATTTCTCAAATAAGAGAGAGATAGACACTGAAATCACTCATCACTTGTAGCTTCTCTCTTTACCATTCTAAAAGCGCTTTTTTTTTAATGCTTCTTAAACAAGATTAATGGAATGAAACCAAAGCTTTAAGTGGTCTCACTCTCCCTACTTACCATAATCATGTTTATTGCTCTTCTACAATATAAAAGACAACATAACAAAATCTCTCCTGCACATCAACTCACTTGGCCGGGCTTTGACTTGTTAGCCATTTTGTCCTCTAGGATGCTCACTTCGACCGCTTCGAAAATACTAGTAGGTATCTCTTTGGACCCAGATGAAAGCAAAGAGCTTCTCTCATGGGCAATCAGAGCTTTAGCTCTTCCAAATGACAGCATTGTTGCCATACATGTTCTTGGTTAGTAATCGCATTGTATCTATATCAGTTGCTTGATTTTTTTAGACTCTTTTTTGGTCACTAGTGCATTCACTCAAATAGAGACAGTTTTACATATTTTTCCATGTCTTTTTAAAAACAGTGGGTGAAGAATCAAAGAAGCTTGGATCAAAAACAAAAAAGCAATCACAAATTCGTCAAGCAAAAGCTCATGTCATATCAGTGCTGGGAGAATTTGCCAAAACTTGCCAGTCTAAGCAGGTACATTAGTTTATGTAACAAAAGATGTGATTCCTTTGCACTCTACTGAAGTTGAATATTCTCATTTCAATATGAAATTTTCAGGTACATTTGGAAGCTAGAGTTGGGTTCTGCTCTAGTGTTGGAAGAGGTCTAATTGAGGACGCAAAATCCATTTCGGCTGATTTTCTCCTGCTTCGTCGCTCAAGAAACCATTCAAACAAGTGAGAATTGAACCAATTCTTCTCTCAAAAATCTCAATTAGTCTTTATTATGGCCTATCATAATCTATCATTTCTTCTTTTTATCTATTAGAATTCCGCACAAAGCAACAAAATATTGTTTCGAGCATGCCCCAGAAGGCTGCACTGTAGTGTCCTTTGGGAGATGTAGTGAAGCACAACAACAAAACTCAAGTTCAGATTCTTCAAATTCTGAAGGTCAGTTTTTGTATAAAACTGCTTCGATGAATTTAGAAACTTCAAATTTGACTGTTCTCTAATCTTTAATTTATGAAACAGAAACTTGTCGATTGAGTTCGATATGGCTGAACAAGAATGGAGAGAGTGGCAGGACAGCCTCCCCTGTTCGAAAGCATAGTGTCTTGGAAACAATGATAAAAAATGCATCTCCAAGAACTGTGCTAGATGAACTTGAAGGAGAATCGAACAGCACAGAAGACGATACGTTCAGCTTCGAGGACTCGAGCATCACCACACAATCACAATCACCACCTCCTAATAAGTTCAAAAACCAATCCAACAAAAGCAGGAAGGGAATGTCACCAGGCAGATTTATCACCTCACTCTTCACTTCACCAATGAGAAAAGGAAATACAAAAGTTTGTAACAAAGAAAAGCCCCAGCCTTTGTTAAAGTGTTTTAGCTATGAGGAAATCTCTAAAGCTACGAGAAACTTCCACTCAGGTAAAAAACAAAAAATTCCCAGTTTTGATTTTTCTTCCTAGTTTCTTGAAAGAAAATTACAAAATTTTGGTGGGTAAATTCAGATAATATGGTGGGGCAAGGAGGGTATTCAGAAGTATATAAAGGCAATCTTTGTGATGGAAGAAGAATTGCTGTGAAGAGGTTGGCTAAGGACAACAAAGATGCAAACAAAGAAAAAGAATTTCTCATGGAGTTGGGCATAATTGGACATGTTTGTCATCCCAATACAGCAACCTTACTTGGTTGCTGCATAGAAAATGGACTCTATCTCATATTCAACCTCTCTCAGAATGGAAATTTGGCTTCTGCTTTACATGGTAACTCTCTTCTTAAATTGGAATGATTAGGAAATTCAATTCAAGTAGTTGAAATGTTTATAAAATGTCCAGATAAAACAAGCGAGTCACTGGATTGGCCTGTCAGATACAAAATTGCTCTGGGAGTTGCAAGGGGCTTGCATTATCTTCACAAATGTTGCAAGCACAGAATCATACACCGTGACATAAAAGCTTCCAATGTTCTTCTTGGTCCTGACTATGAGCCACAGGTGAATAATTTAACGACTTCAATTCTTTCAAGCCTCCAGTGTTTTGTGAATATAATAATAACCTTTGTTTTTTTCTGTTCAGATCACTGATTTCGGACTTGCAAAATGGCTTCCTAACAAATGGACTCACCATGCTGTGATCCCAATTGAGGGTACATTTGGGTACCTAGCACCAGAATACTTTATGCATGGAATTGTGGATGAGAAAACAGATGTTTTTGCATTTGGTGTTCTTCTTTTGGAGATCATAACTGGACGAAAACCTGTCGATTCATCCAGACAAAATCTTCTCTTATGGGTATGAAAAGAAAATATTCATTCCTGTGACGGAATTTTTAGAGAGGTTTATGACGAATTTCAATATATGCAGGCAAAGCCACATATGGAGTGTGGAAACATAGCAAGACTAATTGATCCGAGCCTGGAAGGTAAATACGATACAGATCAAATGCATAGACTAATCCTAACGGCTTGGTTCTGTGTAAGACAATCTTCAACCTGGCGTCCATCGATGAGTGAGGTACATAAACTCGATCTCCATTGTGTTCAATAATTATAATTGTCAAGTCCACTAAAATGTTTTGTTTTTTCACTACTCACTAGGTGTTGGAGCTTTTGACAAGTGGACATGACTCTGAAGTTGCAAAGAGTTGGAGGATGCCCAAGTTTTCTGATGAGATTGATGATTACTCCTTGTTTTTTGGATATCAAGTGCCCAATGATATTGATTTGGAGGAGTTTCTATGAGTTTTTTGCTTTATCAAATACAAATTAAGGCTTCTGGTGGCTTGTGTAATTAGTGAAGTGTTTAAAAAATATATATGTTAATTAGGATTTAAATTTTTTAAATTATCTCCATTTTTAAATTTAAATTTTATTGTTCTTAGAAACTAAATATGGGACGAATTGTATGCTTGATTTATACAAAACATTAAAAAGCTCGCTATTGATGTACATTTGGGAATATTCATCACATCAAAGAGAAAATTTTGATGAAATTATTTCATTTAAACTTTAAAGTAATTATTGTTATTTTTATTTTCCAAAGAATTCAAGGGAAAAAAATGACAATATGGAATAGAAACAGCAGCCCACGGATAGTGATCACTCCAAGTGAAGCCCTCATGGAATGTTTCTATGAATTAGTGACCAACAAAGTGTCCATATTTGCACAATCCCTTCTCCTAATTACACCCTCTTTTTCTTTTCTTTTTTATATCATTTTATTTTATTATATTACATTGTAAATCATTAAAAACTATTTTTGAGATTCGCTCAATATTTCTTTTTTCTTTTTTCCCACTTAACATTTTTTATTATTTCAAATTGTGCCTTTGTTTTTTTTTAATAAGTTTTGGATACAATTAATTTTTTTAATTTTATTTTAATTTAGTCTTTATTTTATAAAAAATAAAAATCAATTAAACTTTTACTCAGAAAAAACTAATAGCAGAGTTTTAATAATAATAAATATTAAGTGAATAGCAAGATAGTTGTGTGCCACAAGATAGTTGGGGCACGTGAGGCACGTTTTAGGGTTCCGAGAAGGTGCATGGAAGTTCTAAAAGACATGGGAAAACTGTTAAAGGAAATAATTTAAATACCAACAATCATGGAATTATTTCCAGAAGAAGGTGATTGTAAAGATCATGAGATTACACCAAAGTCAATAGCAATTACGAATACAACACATTCAAAAGGGTCTTGAGTTTTTGACCCAAGGTCATGTAGCCCATCTTATCCATTTGATTAGCCCATGAGGGTCGAACAAAACCCATATAATAGGCCCATTAGGTCATGTTTAGTGGCACTCGGTACAATACTGACTTCGATTGGAATTATGGTGTGCAATCGAGAGTGTCCATATTTTGCATCTACTAAAGAGCGGCGATAGATACATCTTTAAAAAACGGTAAGAACTTCACTTTTTTTTTATTTTTTTTTATTTTATTTATACTCTATTAAAAAATTTTAAAATATGAAATCTTGTAAAAACACTTCACATATTATAAATAAGTTTTTAAAATATATATATATATATATATATATATATATACTGAAATTCTACTATCAATTCGAACTGACAAAAGTTATATCAGTTCCTTACATGTGGGCCACTGGATTTAAATACTTAGACTTAGCTGTATGCATTTGTCAGTCAAAGTATTTAAATCCAGTGGCCCACATACAAGAAACTAATATAACTTTTATCAGTTCGAACTGATAATAGAAAAACTGTATATATATATACTATAAATAACAAAATTGTAAAATTATATATATATAATTTCAGTCTTTCTATTGTCAGTTCGTCCTGACAATAAATAAATCAGAACGAAGAATGTGGACCATAGATTATGGAGAAATTTTGACAAATGCATACACTTTGAGTCAAAGTATGTAAATCTAGTGATTTATATTTTTCGTCTTAATATATTTATTATCAAAACGAACTGACAATAAAACAATCTGTATATAATTTAAAACTAATTATTTTATATAGATGATGGTACAACTTGAGAAACTGTGTAGTCTGTATTGATATTGGGGTTGGACGCGGAAATCGAAATCAGATGGGGAGTGGGATTGACCCGTTGACTGTTGATAGTGGGGTCTTACTGTCTTAGTGTTAGGAGAAGTGGGGGATGGACCACAAAAGTTGGAGTGACATGGCGAGCCCACGAGGGAGATGGCGTGGGCCGGTAGCGCACGTGAAGGGGATGAGGTTATGTCCTCCTTCTGCTTCTTTTCCTTCTTTACTGCACATGCACATGCAACCCCACCCCTTTCTACTTCTCACGTCTCCATCTCTTCATTGTTTCCATATGATATTCATTACATTTCAAATCAATTTCTTTCATTTTTATTATATTCATCATTTAAATTGTATATAAAAGAACCTTGGTTAGTAAATATTAGTGATAATATGATGGTGAAAACACAGCTGTCAAACCCCCACCCAATGTGGCTCAATGGTATCTCATTCAGTCCGACAATGTCACAGGTTCGAAAGGCTGCCCCCGTAAATGGTATATCAAAAATAGGGCAATCATTTTGGCAAATTCAAGTTGATCAGTATCTTAGAAGAGTAGTACATACAGCAAATCCCTTACAACATAGTTATATCAAATTAATGCTATTCATAGTAATTTGTCATCAAATTAATGCTAGGTTTTGGAGAATTTGGGGTTGCTTTCAGGATCCATGTTTAGAAATCTGAAAATGGTCCCAACTGAATTGCAGCCACTAGTTTTAAATCTTACAGTTTATACACATGAAAAATCCTTCAAAATGGGGCACCAACAACAAAAGGCAAATGTCTCTCAAACCAATCCATCACTGTCTCCATCTGCATACTTACCAAGTTTGTATGTTTGGGTAATTGCAAAAACGTTAAATGGGTTAATGACATTTATAACCCAAAACCTTCAACTAAAACAAACAATTATTTTTGGGCAATTGAGTTACAATATCAAGATGACTGAAACCCACAAATCCATATCTAAAGAAATTAGTTATTTTTTAGTACGAAATGTACATCTGTGTCAAATTTCAATCTCTAAATGCATCTAGCTTTACTTTATCATTATTTTGTATACAACAATAAAATAGCAAAACAAAATTTATTTTTCTGATGTATATAACTGTTGAAAATTTTCTAACAATATATGCAATAACATGTGTTTTTTCTTATGTCTAGCAATCATCTCTAGTAAGAATGGTGTTTTTTCTTGATACAAAAAGAGATCATATAACTATCTGAATTTGGACAAGTTCTTCTCGTTTTGAGACACCAAGTTGTATAAATTTAGAGTTAAAGAACAAATTAGTATCGGAGACAAGTTTCCAAGTTATTTCCAAATATCAATGAAAAACTTGAACAAGCAAAACATTTCTGAATCTAAGTGACCATAACTCTATCGCTTGTACCCCTCGAATTGCTTTCTAAACGTAGGGGCATCTTGTTTGGTTCCGATAAATCTAATTTTTTATCTGAAGACTCAATGGTAGGATCAACTTTAATGTAAGGTCTGTCCCAGAATTATTACACACCAATGTGAAATCAATCCCACACAGTTTATATATTGGCATTTTGGTACAAGGCTACAAGCTATAAGAACACGAAAGCATTCAGACTAGTCTATGTCTATCATAACAAAGGTCAAGAAAGATTTTCAGCATTGTTTATTTTTGACCATGGTAGTAAAATTGTGAAAATTAATAAAAACTTCAGATTTTTGACACATAGGATAAATCCATGAAAAACGAGAAAATTTGTCAGTAAAGAGAACATAATATTTAACACCAGAGGTAGAAGCAGCAGAAGACATCCATATATCAGAATGAATAATATAAAAAGGAGTTGATGCATAAGTTTTATTCAAATCAAAAGGAAGTTTTTGAGACTTGTAAGTGGCGCAGTCATTACAAAAAGAAAAACTACGAGAGAAAGTGGATCCTAATTTATGAGAGCCTAGGTGATTAATGACTGCTGGTGATGGGTGACCAAGACGAAGGTGCCAGAGATTTGAGGCAGACACAACTAAGGCAAATGGATGTGGCTACAAGAGAGGGTAAAGACCGTATGACCTTACATGGGCCCTAAAATAATGGAACACCATAGGTGAGATCAGAGATAACATAGCCAAATGGAGTAAAGTAAAGCTTACAGAATTATCGTTAGTAAAACACGTAACAAGGAGCAAATTCTTGTTTAGAGACGGAACATGAAAGATGTTACTAAGAGAGAAGTTGTTAGGGACAAGAGACAGAGAGAGGAAGATTACCTATGTTAGTAATGGGAAGAGTAGCCCCATTACCTAATAAGACAGAGGTATTACCAGTAAATGGGACAAAATCCGAAGGTGCAGTACTCGTCATATGATGGGTGGCACTAGTGTCAGGATACTAGATAAAAATCGGAGCTGGTGGGTACTGAGTGACATGCATGCTAGCAAACGGAGCAGTAAGCGATTCAGGGCCATGGTAGCAATAGGGGAAATTCACATGTGAATGTTGGGGTGTTGAGCACGTAGGGCAATATTGCTATGGATGAGAACTAATGAGACCCCGACCATTATGATGTTACGACCAAGAGTGACCATGTCCAAAGCCATAAGCTGAGAAGTCAGGTGTGGAATGCCAATGCGCACAACCACGCCTGTGCGAGCCTCCACGCCAGCCACCACAACTAGACCCACGAGACTGCGAACGGTTAGAAGAAGGCATGTAGGTGAGGTTAGCAATGGGCGAAGGTGAAAACGACTGAGAGGCAGTCAGAGTCGTGGTACTGCCAGTATCAGCGGGTTTGACACGTGATAACTGGGATTCAAAGGAGAGTAGGTGCACACGAAGATCTTCAAATTTCGGTAGTGGATGAAAGTTCAGAATAGCCTTAACAATCATGGCATAATCAAGAACAAGGCCCCGAAGAACAACAGTGACTAGATTAGAGGACGAGACTGATTTATTAATGGCTGCAAGAGAATCAAAGAGAGACTTGGCATGCTGAAGATAGTCAAAGATAGTTTTGGTACCTTTGGTCATATCCATGAGTTGAAAACGAATATTGGCAGCATTAGCGACAGAGCGTTAAGAGACATTTTCATTGAGGCATGTACACATCTCTAAGGTAGTGGATTTGCTGATGATCAGAGAGAGCATGGGCTCGGTGAGAGTTGCCACCATATAGTTGACAACAAGTTGATCTTGTTGAAACCAGTGGAGATAAACAGGGTTGAGAGTAGAGATGGCAGCATCGACAGGAGGGAATGTATCCTCGGCTGTAAGAAGGGTAGTAGGAGGTGCAGGTGCAGTGCAATCCATGTATTTGTAAAGGCCATGACCAATAAGAAATGGTCGAAGTTGAGCAGTCCATAAGAGATAATTGGATTCTGTGAGTTTGAGAAAGTGAGCTAGGGAGGGATTTCATCAAAAAGGCGGCAACTCTAATACCATGTAGAGTTTGTATTTCAAAATATTTGTGTTTACAATATACAAGAGTATTTATATGAGTTAATGAAACCCTAATGGTATCAAATAAGGAAAGCTATAACTATAACAATATGCTATGTATAACTTAGGAAGGAGAAGATTAAGTAACAGTTATACCCAAATATGTGTTGGGAAAAAGTGATGCGAAAGCGTATGTCTAATATTCACCACGACACAAATAACGTCAACTAGCATAAAAATAAAATAAGAGAATCACAATCACACATCAAAAGATTTACGTGGAAAACCCAAAACATGGAAAAACCACGATCGTCAAGGCGACGAGAAAAATATCACTACGTAAAAAATTGTTACAACTGCACAATTTCAATATTATTTCTCTTATCCCAAACCCCAATTACAACTGAGCCTTCCGAGCTCAAGCTCATACCTAAGCTTACATCCTAGTTCTCAACTCTCAGCTCTCTCCAAGTCCTCCTGAGTGCACCCCTATATATTTCATTGATCTCTTTTCGGGTCTCCCCCATAGATATCCATTGGGTCCCCCCTCCCCCCCCTTCTAATCTCTTCGGGGTCTTACTCATCAGATTCAACCACTCTCTGATGTTCCCAGATGTCTTTCTGGCTTCTTCAAGTGTTATAAACCCAAGAATAAGCATCACTATTTAATGTGTCACTATTATTGGTCTTTGAGGAATCAGACTCTCATAAACAATTAAAAACTACCTAACAAGTCTTTCCTAAATAAGTAATTCCGAAACAAAACCTCAGCCAATAGGAAAACCAACTCCCACACGTTTTTGCAAATATTTTAATAATTTGGTAATGAAGGCTCTACTTTCATTGATTAATTGATACACGTATATATACTATACAATGCCCATAATCTTAGGTAGTCAAAAGCAATCTGTCAAGACAAATAAAGAAAGAATGAATGTGTCAACTATACAAAATATGCTATTGACTTTGGTGTAATTCCATGATCTTTGTAATTAGCTTGTTCTGGAAATAATTCAAAATTAATTGATGAATTAATTTCACGATTGTTGGTCTTTGAATTATTTCCTTTAAGATTCCCCCTTAAGCTAAAGAGGGAATGATCATGGACTCCCAGCTTGTTTCAAAAGGCTGTGAAGGACTCCTTGGGCAATAGCTTGGTAAATAAAACTGCAGGCTGAGAGGATGATGGAATGTAACGCGTAACAAGAGTTCCTATGCCTACCTTTTCACGAACAAAATGGTAATCGAGCTCAATATGCTTAGAACAAGCGTGAAACATAGGATTAATAAACATATGTAAAGCACTTATATTGTCACAAAAAAGTTGTGGTGTGAAAAAAGAGAAACACCAATGTCCCGTAATAAAAATGTCAACCATGTAATTTCAGCAGCAGTAGACGTCATGGAACGATACTCGGCTTCTGTGCTGGATCAAGCAACTATAGGTTGATTTTTAGAACACCAAGATATACATTTGGCACAAAGAAAAACACAAAATCCATTGGTGTTGTGATGTGTAAGAGGGCATCCGACCCAATCAATATCCAAAAATCCTTATAAAGATAGGGGACTTTGAGAGATAAAACGTACCCCATAGTCTTGAGTTCCTTTTAAGTACCAAGAATGCATTTGATAGCCCTTAGATGAATCATTGTTGGATTATTAAAATGTTGACATAATCGATTTACTGCATGAATGATGTCTGGCCTGGTGAATGTAAGATATTGAAGGGCACCGACAATACTTCGAAAGGAAGGAGCATCCACAAGGTTGTTATCATAGGATGTGGACTTTTCCTTGATCACCATGGGAGTTGCAATGGAAGAACTACCAAACATTTGTGTTCTTGTTAGAAGATCTTGAATATACTTTGTTGGATAAATAAAAAAACCCCACCAGAAAATGGTTAATTTCCATTCCAAGAAAGTAATATAAATGCCCAAGATCTTTAATGGCAAATTCATGTCCAAGCTGCCCAATCAAAGTTTTAATGAAAGCTCCATTGTTTCCCGTAACAAGAACATCATGCACATAAATAAGAAAAAGGGTGGTGATGTCGTTGTTGCGATATATGAACAGCGAAGAGCCCACCTTGCTAAAATAAAAACCGAGATGGAGTAAAAATTGTAAAAGCCGATCAAACCAAGCACGAGGTGTTTGTTTCAATCAATAAAGTGATTTCTTTAACAAGCACACATGATTAGAAAAGTTTGATAAAGGAATCCATGAGGTTTTTCTATATATACGGTTACCTTAAGATGGCCATGTAAAAACGCATTATTCACATCTAATTGCCTCATACCCTAACTTAGAGAGATAGAAAGAGCAATTACGAGACGAATGGTGGCTGGTTTAACAACTGGGCTAAACGTTTCGTCAAATTCCAGAAACTTAAGTGAAGCCTTTTGCAACTAACCGAGCCTTGAACCGATCGAATGATCCATCTTCTTTATATTTTATATGATAAACCCACTTGGATTCGATGATATTTGTGTTATGTGGCCGGGGAACAAGCTCCCAAGTAGAGTTATCATAAATGGCTTGAAGTTATTCATTCATGGCAGTAACCCAACGCGAGTCTTTAAGTGATGTCTTAAGAGTCTTTGGTTCACATGTGACTTGATCATTGAACAATAGCAAGAGCAACACCTGAAGAAGGCAAATGAGAGTAGACATAATCATTCAAGTAATTAGGTACTTTACGTGTTCTTGTAGGTCGAGGAGAATTTGAGACATTATCTTATGTTGTATGATCTTGAAAATTTTAATCATTATCTGATGCTACAAGATCTTGAGAATTTGGAAGAGTATCTGATACTGCATGATCTTATTATGCTAGCATTGTATTTGAAGGATTTGAAAAATCTTCCAAATCTTGAGTAGCAAAATCCTAAGTGGAATTTGAAGATGACTGCTCTAGATTTTCGAGAATAATTGGAGATTGATTTGGAGAAGTTTCTATAGAAAAATCAGGATCACAACAATTAGTTAAATTCATCAATTTGTACAATTGCCTGTTTTGAAGAGTCAAACCAATCATCAGATGAAGTAAATTCAGATAGTTCCAATTGTGTGGAAATTGAAACCAGTCGTGATGGTTTAGAAGGGAAAGTTCCTTCATCAAATACCACATGCTGAGAGATGTACAAGCTTTTTATTGTCGGTTCCAAGCATCGATACCCTTTGTGAATGGGACTATACCCAATGAAGACACATGGATAAGGTTTTTTAATAAATTTAGAACCGCCTTGATGTTGTAGAGAAGGGAAGCAATGGCATCCTAACACCCGCAAAACGCTGTAATCAGGATGTTTATTATACAATTTGTAATATGGACTATCATTCTGCAAAACTAAAGATGGAAGCCTATTAATAAGATAAACGGCAGTAAGAAAAACATCAACCCATAAGGATAGTGGTAAATTTGTATGAAAAAGCATTGCTAAACCAGTTTCCACGATATGGCGATGTTTTTGTTCTGCAATACCGTTTTGCTCAGGAGTCCCAAGGCAAGAGACTTGTAGTTGAATTCTACAATTTGCCATGTGATCAATAAATAAATTTGAGTTGAACTCTCCCTTACCATCACATTGAAATTTTTTAATCTTGCAATCAAATTGCTTTTAACTAGTCTTTGAAAGTTTTGAAAACATGTAAAGAAGTCTGATTTTCTCCTTAATGGATAAAGCCGTGTGAATTGTGAAAAATCATCCACAAAAATTGCATAAAAATGAAATCATTGATTTGAGGCTATCATAGCAGGTCCTCAAAGATCTCTATGAATTTTTTCAAGAGGAAATTGTGACTTTTTATTTGATAAAGAAAAAGGTAGCTTGCAACTCTTCCCCATTTGACAACTAGAACATATATTAGGTTTGGTTATCCAATGGGTTACATTGATTATGTTATTCTCCTTTAATAAGGAAAGTAATTTTGAGTGAGGATGACCAAATTGATGAAGTAGAGCCACCTCTCTTTATTGTAGTAAAATCCTCTTGAAAGTTGTCATCCAAAGTGTAAAGCTACCCTTTCTTATGCCTCCTTGCAATCATTCTTTTGTTCGCATTCTTTTATCTTGCAAAGAAGGATTGGTACGAGAGAGAAGTTTAACACTATTTTCCACTAGTAAGGAATCTTACCAAAGAAGAAACATTATCATCTTCAATTGAAAGTTTTAGCTGAGATCGTTTAGTCCAGAGTCTTTAGCTGTGAGAATCTTCAACCGAGAGAATCTTCCCCCGAGAGTATCTTCAACCGAGAACCCTCATGGTTCACGAAGAACCTACATCAAGCACCCTTGTGGTTTGTCGAGAACCTATGTCGAGAACTCGTTCCAGACATCATTTTTTTAGTTAAATTGCATACTTTTCATTTTAATATTGATTGTTGACCATTTCACGTGTTATGTTGATATTTTTACCTATCAATGTGTCACATTTACCGGTTAAGTTTTAAACCAACCAAATTTTACCGTCAACAAGCATCTAACTAAAATTTCTTTTCTTAGACCATTTTAAATTCAAGTCTTACTTTTTCGGTTTTAGACTTTTAATTCTGCTTCTTGGAATTTTTCTTTTCATAAGTTCGAGGCATATTAACTTACAAGTGGTGTATTCATCTCTTTCTATGTTTGTGGTGGGGGTTGAAATGTGTGTGGCTGGTTTTCTTCTAAATGTTGTGATTTGTTAGAGTATATTTTTGGGTCATGTACATAGTATTTAATCTGGACTAATCCCAACATACTTTTGACATGGCTGTGCTAGCTTTTTTTTTTTTTAAATAAATAAATAATAAATAAATTTCATGCGGATATCAACTTTTAGATTTTGAAAAAAAACTAAAAAAAAAAATCTAAACTTTCATATAATAAGTTATATATATTTTTTCTTTTAGAAGTTCATTCACTAAAAATAAAATTAGCAACTTTAATGATATCAACACTGATTTGATAATTGTTATTAGGGGTTTTATTATTTTGGTCCCTATGCTATCTCGAGTTATGACTTTTTTTTTAACTGTCTTCCTATTTTTCACTGGCATGATCCCTATATTTTCAGAAACCCATCAATTTGGTCCCTCTTACCACAAATTTAACAATCAAAGGTTACAGAAAATGTAAATTGACTCTCTTACCTTTCACTTAAATTAAAAGGTTTAAATGTACGATTTTACCCTTTAACCTTGTTAGATTTTACATTTTAACTTGGTTTGTAATCCAATAAAAATATGACACATGTCATCAAATTTAAAAAATTAAAATATTGGTTAAATAATAATAAAATTCTGAATTTTTTTGTAAATAAAATAAAACACATAGAGAAATAAAAAATAAATTTTAAATTAATTTAACATTCAATCTAATTGTTTTAAAAAGAAAATAAGAAAACTGCAAAATAGAAAATAAAAAATGGGATCTCCACCATCCGTTTCTAAGATGAATGGTAGAGATCAAAAAATTTTTTTAAAAAAATTACAAGAAAACTGGAAAAAAAATATTGGTGGGGGGGAGATCCAGATTAGATCTCTATTGTCCATCACAAAAGATGGATGGTGGATTGAATCATCAACCCAAACCACAATCATCCACCATCATCACCAAACCCAGATCATCTCTATCAATCTCATCTCTGTCGATCCACCATCATCACCAAATCACCATTATATATCATCTCTCTCTCTCTCTCTCTCTCTCTCTCTCTCTCTCTCTCTCGTCACCGGTGGTCACCGCAAAAACAATCCCAACCATAACAACCCCGCGAATCAACCATCACTCAAACCAAGCGTATCTCCACCATCATCACCCCAAACCCAGAACCTATGTTATAACCACCATCATTACCACCACACCAACACCCAAACTTTTTTTTTCTCCTCTCAACCATATTTTTTTAAAAAAAAAATTATATAAACCAAACAAAACAAAATCAAACTCCAAACCTGATTCAAAAAACTAGTGTGATGAGATCAAGATCGAGAGAGAGGGAGAGAGAGAAATCCAACCCCAAATCCAAAATCTCATATCCAAGGATGGATCTGCCATGAAGACCCAAAACTCGGCGATTCTCCGATGGATGGATAATCAACGATTCGATGAAGACCCAAAACTCAACGAACCCTATCATCATCTAAAATGGCGATTCTCCATTCGTTTTTAATTCGATTATTTAAAAAAATAAAAAATATATTTGTAATTAAATATTAAAATTAATTAAATGAATTTTATTTTGTGGTTTATAATTGTTTTTTTACATGTGGCATATTACATGTATAAAGATAAAAATACCCTCGGAACCGTTAAATTTTACTAACGGTTGCCTACTAAAGGACCAAATTGATAGATTTTTGAAAACATAGAAACCACACCAGTGAAAAATGGAAAGACAGTTAAAAAAGTCATAATTCGCGATAATATAAGGACCAAAATGATAAAAACCCTTGTTATTATTATGACTGGAATATATAATTTAAGAGTGGTGCTATTGGCACACCCTCTATCGGTCTATTTATATCCCACTTTTTAAAATTTTATTTAATTAAATAAATTAAATGTTTTTATTAATTTTTTTGATTTATTTCCAAAACTACCCAATTTACATATTTTTCAAACTTAATACACCCCATCTTTGATCTCTGTATACGTCTCTCTCTCACTTCCATTGAACGAATTTTTTTTTTTTTGAGTTTTTTTTCATCTTATTTCATAGGAAAAGAAAAAAAAAAATAACATAGTTGCTTCAACACAACAATAGCTTAATATCATTCTCATTCTAAAGAACAGTTCTTCCATATACTTGATATATTTCTCAGACACTTTCATAATATTTTGTATGTGTAAGAAACAGATTTTAGGGCTTAAGAGTTAAGAATTTTTTTTTCAAAAAACGGATTACAAGAACGTGAGTTTTTTATTTTTTTGGAAAAAGAATGTGGGGTTTTAATAGATTTAATTACTTTGTGGAAGATTTTTTTTTTCCTTAAATTGTATGTCTTTTTAAGTAATTTTGATAAAGGAAAAAAAAAAAAAAAAAAAGAATACTACATAGTTAAAAAAAAGTGGGGCATAAATAGATAGGCAGAGGGTGTGTCAATAACACCACTAATAATTTAATACTCAGCTAATCATAGCTTTCCAAAATATATATATATCAGTTTTTCTATTATCAGTTTGAACTGACAATAATATATCAGGACGAAGAATGTGGACCACAGATTATGGAGAAGTTTTGACAAGTGCATACACTTTGAGTCAAAGTATGTAAATCTAGTGGTCCACATTCTTCGTTCTGATATATTTATTATCAGTTCGAACTGATAATAGAATTTCTGTATATATATATTCAATTAATGATAGGGCATATCAATCATTAGAAATTAATTTTATTGCACTAATTATAGAATAGAATCCATGAATCACAATTAAAAAAATATAAACGTGGATCAATTGTGATGGAATCTTGTTGGATTTGGTCTTGTTAAAATAACTAGAGAGATCTAAAGTGACATAATTTTTTATTTTTGAAAAGCTGTGACCAATATTTTGAAAAGAACACTTCTTTGATGTTGACCCGTAAGTATCTAAACATACTGACCAATCAATGGTTGGTTGCCACGTAACCTAAAATAAAGAGAAAAATGTAAAAGTGAAAGAGCTTTAGGCCATGTGGCAACACCCTATTGGGTAGTCAGTATGCATGGATACTGATCGGTCAGTACCCAAGCATTTTCCTTTAAAAAATAGAAAGATGACAGCTCCCCTCTTTAGGAACTCAAAAGGCAAGGAAAGGATGATTCTTGGTCAAATTGGTACATTGCATTCTTGGACCGACAATTTGACAATTTGACAGAAACTTGAAAACTCCCCCAAAATATAAAAATTTAAAGAAACTTCCAGAAAAAACCCGGAAACGTTTCTTCTTATGAGTTCTCCATCTGATTGATCGAATGATTGCCTCAGTTAATTTTGTAATTATCTATTGTTTTTAGAGACATTTTCAGCCAATGTTTTTTTTATAAAAAGTTTATGACATCATCAAGCTTCACAAGTAGAAAAGATGCTTAGCCCATAACTAGCTTCTTTTATCCTTTCAATAATTGGTGATGAATATGTAGAATTTTTAAAGCATGAATGTTGACGCAAGTTATATATATCATCAGAAAATATGATGTACACGACTATATATATATATTTTTTATTATTTTTGGCATAAACCACTATTTCATCATTTAAATTCAGCAATTATTTCAAGCATATGCTGTTGTTTACTTCATAGTAATTAATCTTGTATTGTTGCATCTTTCCTTTTACATGCTATTTCGGGACAATTCAACATTGATTTCATGTATTAACAACGAAAATTTGGCATATTAAGCCAAAACACAACTCATCATCAACTGAAATATACAATATTTTGAGTAGGGCTGGGCACGGTCCGGTTTCAACCGAAACCATACCAAATCAAAAATTTCGGGTTTTTTTTTTTTTTTTTTAATAACCAAATTACATTGAAGAATGGTTCTTGATTTGAAATTTTCTTTTTTAATTTTTATGTAATTTAAAATTTATATCAAATGGTCCATCATTTAAAAGAAATATATGGTATGATGAGTTATAGACCAATTCATATATACAATATAAATTAAATAAAATATATTCAAAAATAAAAATTCAAATTCAAATAACTTTTCAGACCAAATAAAGTAATAAAATGAATAGATTATTGGTGGTTTTAATAAAACAAATATGAAATAATAAATTAGGGTTTTCACTTTTAACTCTTAGTTTTAAAGTTTTGGGTGTGATATGTAATAGAATAAAAAAGTATGCTAAAAGTATTCAGTTAATGGTTCGATCCGGATTTGATAAGCTTGGACCATAGACCAAACCAGACGGTTTTATTATAAAAAAATTGTATGGTTTTTTTAAAAGTAAAAAACTGAACCAAACCAAACGGATTGGTTTGATTTGGTCTGGTTTAGCGGTTTTGAGCTTTTTTTGCCCACCACTAATTTTGAGTATGAACCCCACAGGTTTTTCTAAAATAAAGTAAAAGCAAATCAAAATCCTCAAACTAAAACCCCAAGACATACAATCACGATTGATATAAATATATATATATATAGTTGCCCTATATATTGTTGGCACAAAAAATAGGAACTTCCAATGCGTTTGTATAAATTTTGTGAATCTCCGTCCGATTGTTCGAATGTCCCATATCCGCCCTTTTGTAATTTCAGCTTAGAGGGGTTTTTATAGTGTGATGTTGTGATGAGTTGGTCGAACACATGTCACCATGCATTCTCTTTCCATGACATGTGTATTGTATATGTTCCATGTGGTTAATTATCATGCATGTCATTTGATGCCATTTGTTTCATGCATGCTCTTTAAATGACATGTGTGTCATTTGTGTTAATTTAGTGACATGTGTAATCCACCGATAATGTATTCCGAACGTGTTGTCCACCGATTACGTATTCCGAATGTGGCTATTCACCGTTTATATATTCCGAATGTGGTCAAATTTAGTACCAACAATTGTCCCTAAAATTCTCAATTCTAGAAGTTTTTCGTGATGGAGTTGGGGACTTGACTAGTTGTATATTATATAAGGTAAATTTGACGAGGTGTTTAACAGGGGCGCTTCGATTATTACTCGAGTGTAATTTGGTTCTGTAGAACTTTTGGGGACCCTTCGGAGGTAATTTGGTTCCATATAACTTTTAGGAAACTTTGTCCCTTTTAGATGCCTTTTGGAGGTAATTTGGTTCCATAAAACTTTTTGGAGACTTTGTCCCTTCGGAGATTCCTTTTGGTTCCATAGAACTTTCGGATGCTTTGGTGCTCCATTTCATGGAGTCTAATTTTTCGCACTGGGTGTGCTGTATCAGAAGTCGTAACCTGCGGATACTTTGGTGCTCCATCTCCTGGAGTCTGATTTTTCGCACTATGCGTGTTGTATCAGAGGTCGTAACCTTCAAATACTTCAATGCTCCATCTCCTAGAGTCTAATTTTTTGCATCGGGCGTGATGTATCAGAGGTTCTAACCTTTGGATACTTCGATGTTCCATCTCATGGAGTCTGATTTTTTTGCACTGGGCATGCTGTATCAGAGGTCGTAACCTTCGGATACTTCAATGCTTCATCCCTTGGAGTCTGATTTTTTGCATTGGGCGAGGTCGTAACCTTCAGATACTTTGGTGCTCAATCTCCTAGAGTCTAATTTTTTGGACTGGGTGTGCTATATCAGAGGTCGTAATCTTCGGATACTTAAGTAGATACTATAGAACTTAGAAAAAGTATTACAAGACATTAGAACACTTTACCTCCGTATTTTACTGAAATTTAAGATCTAACTCAAATTTACAAATCTTACCCGTTTTTCTTGTTGGTTCTGTAGAACTGTTCGGATATTCCTGTTGGTTCCATAGAACTTTAATTTGGATATTCCTTTCGAATTCAAGTTGTCTATCCTATGAACCTTAAATTAACTGTAACAGTTAAAAAAAAAAAAAAAAATGTTAAGTTTCAGAGTTTAAATCTCTCTCCCCAAATTAACTAAGAAAAATATTGTTCAAAAATATGAATCTCTATAATTATGATGGTATACCACATATTGGATGTTAAATATACACAAATATAATGTTTTCATTAACTTCATAATTTTGATATACCACTTGATATCGTAGTGATTCGAATAAAGAATATTATAAATAAATGCTCTTAAATATCATATATATATATATATATATATATATATATGTGTGTGTGTGAGTCTCTCATAAGAGATCTTTTATTTTAATTTTGGTAAGGACCATTATGAAATCACATTGATTTGAATGAATTTTTATCTAAAAATTTTTTTGTGGATGATAAGTTCATTGAAATCTACATACGAATAAAATTTGAAAACTTTTCAAACTTTAGAACTATTTATCCCGATTTTTTTTTAATATGAAGGCATCAGAAAAATTGGTGAAATATAGGAAAATTCAAGAAAAATAGTTCTAGTGCTTGAAAATTTCTCAAATTTTATTCATAGATAGATTTCGATGAACTTATCATTCACACAAAAAATTCATAACAAAATTCATTCAAATTGATGTGATTTCATGGTGGTCCTTACCGAAATTAAAATAAGGGATCCCTTATGATAGACTCACTATATATATATATATATATATATATATATATATATATATATATAGTGCCGATATTGACACCCATAAATATGATAAGCACACCCATACTTTTAAAAAATAAAATAAATAATTACAAAAATATCCCAATAGGAATTTACCAATAAGGACAAATTAGTTTAATTAAAAATAAACCAAACACTAAGTACACCCATTAATTACACCCATATCTTTAATTGCATCACTTTATTATAAAATAAAATAAAATAAAAATAAAAAACCTAAACCCTAAATCTATTTCAATTATCAAAATCTCTCATTATCATATAACAAAACTTTGCATGACCTATGAACTAATTTTCTTACTTTATTAGGTAACAGACTTTGGAGCCTATGTAACTCGATAATTTTAAAAAAATTATGAAAGTATTTCATATCACATAAATAATCAACCGGAATTAATTAATTTTCATACGATATAATATGATTTTTATAGTTGAATGTATTAATTGTATCTAGTATACTGAACCATTTCTAATAAAATTTGGATTAAATAAAACGGACATATTTCAATGAATAACTAATCATAAGATATTTCCGTATAATATTGTGTTGATTTCAATAAAATATTGTTGAATGTACTATAAATGTATATCGTGTTCAAGCATTTCTCTAGTTGAAATAATAATATATATATATATATATATATATACACATATATATACATATATATATATATACAGAAAATATATACAGAAATTCTATTATCAGTTCGAACTGACAATAAATATATCAGGACGAAGAATGTGGACCACTAGATTTACATACTTTGACTCAAAGTGTATGCACTTGTCAAAACTTCTCCATAATCTGTGATCCACATTATTCGTCCTGATATATTTATTGTCAGTTCGAACTGATAATAGAAGGACTGTATATATATATACATATATATATATATATATATTATTGCTAAAATTCTAAGTATGAATGTACAACAATGAGAAAAACTTCATGTATCCGATGCACCTATCACCACGGTTGCTTGGTGCACTGGTGATTGAAGCACCAAACCAATAAAATATGACACATGACAATTTATTTTTTTAATCAAGGCTGCACGCATCGGAAACTTTAAGCATCGTTGTGTATCCAAGAGATCAACAGTGGTATAAGGATGTGAAATCTGTTGTAATAAATATCAGCAACTTAAGAATTTAATAATTCTTCAGACTGTGTTTTCAAGCCTGAAGAACTTAAGAATTTATCATTTGTGAAATTAGGTGTGTTAATAATTTAAGAGAATTTATAAATAAATTGTATTAAAATGAAAATATTTATTTAAATAAGGGTACTATTGATATTAAGATGAGTGTTTATAGTAATGTTTTAATTTTAAATTTTAGACTTGGATACACTTATAAATGTAGGTGTGCTTATCATATTTATGGGTGTCAATATCCGCACCCATATATATATATATATATAGAGAGAGAGAGAGAGAGAGAGAGAGTAATGCTAGATGTCCCAATTTTTTTAATTCTGTCCTAAATGATGTGGCACGTGAGTTGTCAACATTACATCAATCACCATATAATCTCATGATTTATAAGATACTGACACCTCACGTGCCATATCATTTGGGACAGAATTTGGGAAAAATATTTGGGATGTCTAGTATTACTCAATAGAATTTGGGAAAAAAAAAATTATTGTCAGTTCGTCCTAATATAAAATATTTCAGAACGAAAATTGTGGACCATTAGATTTACATACTTTGATTCAAAGTGTATACACTTGTCAAAATTTCTCCATAATCTATGATCCACATTATTCGTCCTAATAGTAGAAAGACTGTATATATAAATTCATAAGTCTAGTGTTATTGTATCATTCAAAATCTCACTCACAGTTAACTCCACAGCTCTAATTTATTTATTTATTTATTTATTTTAAATTCCACGGCTCTAATTTTAAAAGACGTCAATATGACGTTTTCAGTGCATCATCACTCTGTAGTCCCAAGAATATAAGAATAGTTGAAACAATTTAACGGACCAATAGGAATTGAGCAATTGATTTTGAAGAGAGAACGAAAACTTTACTGAACTGGAAAAAAGTTACACTGAGCCCTCTTAGAAAAAGTAAATGGGCTTTTAGATTTTTGAGCAGGGAGAGAGAGAGAGACACTTTTAGAATACAACATCTCAGGACTTCATCATCATACTCCTGCGAAATCAGACGGCTAAGACGCCACCACGATACCCTATTTTACATCAAAAACATCTCCAACACTACACCAACCGTGCGATTATTCTAGTCCCACAATTAAAAACTTATAGGCAAGAATTACAGGATCATCATAGTAAAAAAAGAACCCTCCGATGAGTCTTTTTTATTTAATAGGATGGAACGACGCCGTATTGAGAATCGGCCATGTAGCCGGCCGCGGTGGCGGAGCTGTAGAGGCGGTCCACTTCAGAATCGTTCTCGGTCCGTTTGGCGAACCGGCCTTTGATTCTGGGTCGGGTTTCGGCATAGGCTTTACGTGAATGGTAGCGGATGGTTTTCTCGAATTTGCGGTTCTTTCTCTTCTCTCTGTAACGCAAAACCCTAGCTTCGCGATCCAACCCGCAAAGCTGGGTCGCTTGGTTTGCAGGGGCAGCAGTAGCTGCCGAGACCGATACGCTAGGATCGGTCCCGTTGGTCATGTTTCGGCCGAAAGGGTACGATATATCGGACATAGAGTTTCCATCTGGAACCACACCAACATCAAGCGATGACGACGAAACCTGAAATAGTTATATAACACAAGCATCAGTTTATAGAACTACCCATTTATGGATTCGTTTTTTCTCTTTATAAATTTTTCCCGGAAAAAGCAAAAAACTTTAATTGCAAAATTTATAACAAATTTTCTTTCCCTTCCTGAAAAGTTCAATTTTTATAGAAAAAAGAAGAGGAATTACACTTTGGCTGATGGACTGAGTTGGGTAGCTGAAAGAAGAGAGCTTGGATCGGCAGAAATCGATATCGAAACAATTTTCATTGTTGATCACCGGAATCGGGGCGGGTTTAGTAGTCTGAACGGGTACCACACTATCCATACCCGCACTGTGATGGTTTTGAAACGAATTCTGATACTCGAAATCGATAAACGGATCCATTTCGGAGAACAAAAGCTCCCCTGTTTTCATATCCGGAGCGTTTTCCATGCCGAGTTTCGAATTCGGCATCAGCCATGACCCTTCCTCGACACCGTCCTGCTGACACGCGCCGCCTAACTCCGAACCGGCGTTTTCGGCCGGCAACAGGAAGTTGAAAGCCGAAGACTTGACGATCGAGTCGGTCGAGTCGTAGAACGGCTCGACCGGGGTCCGCTCGTGGCGGCGCGCCAGAGGGTTAGCAGAGTGGATGTCGTTGTCACAGGTGACGCAGAGGGCTGCGGCGTCGGCCTTGCAGGTGACAGCGGCCGGTGCCTGCTCGCAGACCTCGCACATCCAGACCCGCTCGTGGCGGGAGACCAGCTTGTTAACGGCGTGGATCCTGGAGTCGCAGTTGAGACAAAGGAAAACAGAGTCGGGTCTGCAGAAGACTGCGGCAGCGGCAGCCTTGCAGCTGTCGCAGGGCTTGGCCGCGACACCCCAGCCGCCGGAAATCCCCTTCACGGCATGCAATTCGATTCCCATATCAGCAAACAATAACACAAGCTTTTGTAATTAAGCGAAGCTGTGGCTTTGGCTTCTGTTGTTTATTTTCTTTTTCTGTGAAATGATTATGGAGTAAACGTGGAGAAGTGCTAGAACAGGTTTTTGATATGTTTGGTTTTTTGGAAATCTAGGTGATGACGAGTGGTGGAGGGACACGTGGAGGCACTGAGGCCAAGTAAAAGATTTATTCTCGAAAATAATGCTTTTTTATAGTTTTATATGTATTTGTTTATAGATTTTTAATATAATAATGTTTGGGAGAAGTTGTTGTTGTCAATGTGTCTGTGCCGACGTGGGACCGCCCTTTGTGAGAGGGAAGATGAAATGACACAGAGTCTGATGAAGATTTTCGTGACACAAAGTCAGCTGGTTGCGACTTGCGAAATGGGTTGGGCTATGAATTATGAATAATTTTCTTTTCTTTTTTATATATATTTTTATTTTTGATATCTACAAAAATAATTTTGAAATATCAACATATGTAATATACATTTGGAATTTAGGGAGAAAGGAATACGATTTTACTAGTTAAAAATATGATAGATCTAATAATAATTTGAAATTTTGCATTAACATTTTCATTAAAAATAAATAAATAAAAAAAGGGAAAAATAAAAGACTTGGATATCCCTAAAGTTGTTGATGAAAAAGATATTTTTTCCTAGTATCTTGTTTTTGCCAATAAACTATAGCCCACTAATAGAAATTTTAGTTCAATGGATGTGTGAATTTCTAGGATTGTTAAGACAAATAAAGTGCCTATGTACATGAACCAGTTGAGGCAGGTCCATGTATGCCTTCAACTATGTCTGATAGTGGTGTTAGAACAGTCTAAAAGTGGGGTCCACCAAATCAGAATCTCAATGCTCAATGGCTAGTAAAAGGAATGATAGAGGATAAAATATTGACTAATTGAACAAACGTTCCCTAATTTTAGGTATAATTGCATGCATATTAAACTTTTACCCATAATTACACAAACGTTCTCTGCCGTTATTTGACTTCCATTAACTCTAACCGTTGACCACAATTTTAACTCATAATGACTAAAGTGCCCTTAGTTACCTATTTTATTATTTAAATTAATAATTAAAAAACAAAATCAATCATTTTTTTTCTCTTTCATTTTCTCAACCCCTAAACACAATCCAAAAATAAACTTAACATACAAAAACCAAAACTCAATCCCACAAATCAAAACCAAAACTCAAATCCTCAAATAACAACAAAAAATAAAATTCACAAATAAAACTCAAATCCATCAATTCCACAACTAGTTAATCACATCCATCTAAAAAAAAATTAAAAATATTAGAACTTCAACAGTGGATTTTTAACTTTCTAGGTTGAAGTTTTAATTTTTTTTATTATTATTTTTTTTAAATGGATGTGGTTAACTGGTTGTGATATTGATGAATTTGAGTTTTTATTTATGGATTTGATTTTTGGTTGTTGTTTGAGGATTTGAGTTTTGGTTTTGATTTGTGGGATTGAGTTTTGGTTTTTGTTTGTTGAGTTTATTTTTGGATTGTGTTTTGGGATTGAGAAAATGAAAAAGAAAAAAAAATGATTGATTTTGTTTTTCTATTTTCTTTGTCTTTTTTGTTTCGTTTTTTAATTATTAATTTAAATAAAAAAAAAATAGGTAACTAGGGGCACTTTAGTCATTGTGGGTTAAAATTGTGGTCAACGGTTAGAGTTAACGGAAGTTAACTAATGGCAAGGGATGTTTGTACAATTATAGATAAATGTTCCATATACATGAAATTATGTCTAAATATAGGGGACATTCGTGCAATTAGTCCATAAAATCCACTAATCCTACTCGTTATGGATGAGACATCAATGTCATGAAAACTATACAAAAACCAATTTTTTTTTGGAGGATTTTATCCTATTAAATTTTAGTACTACGTACGTCAGAAGTTACAACTTTAATTATTTATTCATTCCTCTATTTCAAGAATTGATAGACCGAATTTTTTGTTTATTTACTCAAAAACTAAACAAGGTGGTATTTTTTTGTTTTTTTATTTTTGTCTTTTATGTCTTTAAAGTTATTATATAAATATACAACATGATACATTCATTTTATCGAAGTATTACTCCATCGTTGATCTGAGTTTTTCTCTAGTAGGCATATAATTGTGAGTATACTTATAACACATTTATTAATCTCATCACTTTGTGTTAGAAAAAACAATGTAATTGGATCAAATAATGCTTACATGGCAAATAAATGATGAGGTGGATAAATGTGACACAAGTATACTCACAGTTATATGTCTATCAGAGAAAAACTACCGTTGATCTAGCTAAATTAAGGATCAATAAATGTTTAGACAGATCCTAAGTGTGTGTTTGGTATGACTTTTGTAAAGGTTTAAAGTGCTTTTTTTTTTTTTTTCATAAAAATCAAAACAGCTTTATTAATATATGAATTATCTTATTTTACCCGGTAAGTCTTGAATTTGCAAACATACATAATAAATCTTGAATTTATAAAAAAACTCAATAAATCTTATAAATATTAAAATAAGTCTTGAACTTACAAAATAAACCTTGAATGTAGAGAAGAGAAAAGAAAAAAAAAAAAAAAAAAGAACGTAAGTGATAGTATTTTGATCGCAAGCCATACTATTAATTATTCTATTGTTTTTTTAACTATATATTTTTTAGAATATAAATAGATGTATATTATCATATTCAAGTATGCGGACAATGTGATACATTAATTTTATCAAAGTAATTATCCACCGTTGATCTAGTCGAAGCAGAAGGATGAGATGATACAGCTGTCTTTGGAAGGGACAGAACTAAACAGGTAGGCGGGAACTGAAATTCAGGTAAGTTGGTTTTGAGTGCAACGTCATGCGGTGCGTGAGCCTCGCATCTAAATATAGTAAAAAAAACAATAGAACAATTAATTGAATAGGACGATATTGCCCTTAGAATTAAAAAATGATAGACATGGGCACAAGAATCAAGAAAATGACATTGAGCGTGCCACATGTGGCAGACAGATGGGTCGGCCAACCGCATTGCGTTTCTAGATTTTTTTTTTTTTTTTTTGCTCTCTTAATCCTTGTTTTTTTATTCAGGGATATTTTCGACAATAATCATAATAAATTTCTTAATTTGTGAGCATAGATCACTGCTAATATAATAATAATAATATATATATATATATTTTTTGATAATACAACAACTGCCGAGACCGGCGAGATTGGGCTCTACAAGCGCAGCTCGGACTGCAGCTCGGACTATAACTCCCACAATGGGGAGACGGATGCTCCCGGAATCAGGAGAGAACACCCACACTTAGGATTTCATGGCCAAGGTGGGACAAGGAAAATTTGCACAAATATATGCACACTTTTGGCGTTGACCCTGGTAGCGAAGGCTCGCTCGGGAACGTCCAGCCACATTAACAAGAGGCCAAGTGTAATAATATAATACTATTAAAATAAGATAAATTAATTGATTAATAATATGTTTTTAAGTAGAAGATTGGTGATCTATCTAATAGAGTAATAGGTGTCAAGATAAGAGTTAGGTACATGGAAGTTTCAAATGGAGGATCAGTTCACCTCTATCAACAGAGGTAGGGAGAAAATCTTACATGCACCCGATGCAATGTATCTGCTTAATGGGTGCATGCCTTATGGCAAAGAAAACCAATCAAATGAGTTTTCCATGCCACATGGCATACACCTATTGATTAGGATGCATTGAATCAGATGCATCAGTGCATGCAAGTTTTTCTCCAACCGTGAATCCGTCCTCTGTTGATGGAAGAGGTCTCCTCATTGGAGGAGGTAACTGAAGGTGATAGATGTTGCCTCCTCCAACGATACATCTCTGGTAGCAGCCGGTGAAATTTTTAAAGTTAGATTTTTTTTTGCAAAAATAATATTTTTTATTTTTCTAATAAATTAATTTATATTTTAAAATAATTATTAAGATTCACAAATTACTATTCTTAATTATTTGTAATATATTTTTAAATTTTAATTTTTATTATTTAAATATTAATATTTTATTTTAAAATAAAATTTTTAATACATCAATATAGAAATGATAGTTTGGTCAAAACGTAAAGGATTCTATTTAGGGTAATTTTTATTTGGCTTGACACGTCAGCACAAAGCCCAAAATTTATGAAATTAAATCTCCACAACATTAGGCCACGTTAGCTCAACGAGCCACGTGTGGTAGTGGCGAATTTGAAAGCAAAGAGCAAGTCGCTCGTCAAAGAAACCAACTCGCCAAAGCATCCCCAAATAGTGAATTGACAAGAGCTTGCCACCCATAAGGCAAATAGAAGATATCCTTACTATCATTACAAAACTGTATTTCAGCATGTCTTCCATAAAATCCGGCCTCATATTAGGCAAGACAATCACCAACAATTTAGTAGTTAACAAATCAAATAATAAATATGAAGATTTAGAAGATAACCCCTACAAGGAATGTAGATCATTGCATCATAAATGCACACAGACTCGATTCACCAAGAATCTCGCCTAATCATAATTTTTGCTTGCACAACAAGAACTAGGGCTGAAATATACAAACACATTTAAATGTTTTCAATGTCGATTAGTCTAAGGTCACTCAACCCCATTTCTTTGTACACAACATAAGGCATCAAATTAATGCTCACTCCGAGGTCCAGCATGGCTATCTTTTTTCTTATTTCTCCCACTATGATAGTGATATTGAAGCTTCTAGGGTCCTTGAGCTTTGGGGGTAATTTTACTTGAAGCACAATTCTCACTTCCTCTGGGATCATCACCTTCTCCTTGGACTCATACCTCATATTTCAAGAGTAGAGTTCTTTGAAAAACTTAGCGTAGGCCGACATCTTATGATTCATCTCCAAAAGTTGCAAGCTGACATTTACCTTTGCAGAATTTCATATATTTCCTTAAAAGATTGGTTGAGCTTACTCCTCTTAAGTCGACCTAGGAAGGGGATAGGCGGAACATAAGGATTAGGAGATCTGTGAAGTTGAGACGTATCCTTAGGTTTGGGCTCTGCTTCTTTCTCCTTTGACATGTCCTTTACTTTTGAAGTACCTGAGACATTAAAAAATTCATCGAAACATTTAGTAGGTACATCATTATTCAGAATCTCACCACTTTGAAGGACCGTCAATGCCTTTGCTTACTCGGTATAACTTAGGAGTTTCCCGGGCTCTTGCTTTTGAGATGACGTAACTAGTTGCCCAACTTGCATTTCAATCTTTTTCATTGACCCCTCCATGTTTTGAAACTGTAGATTAGTTCCCTAGTGGAACAATTGAGTAGTTTGTATGAGGCTATTTAACTTTTGGTCAGTATTTTACTGAGAAGCTTGTAGGGCCTGTTGAGTAGCTTGTAAGGATTTATGAGAAGCTTATAGGGCTTATTGAGTAGCTTGAGTTGGTTGAATAAAATTATTCAGGGTCTCTTCTAGTGATGGCTTCCTTGGTTGGATTGAGGAACTTTGATGGACACCCTAATTGTCAATCCAAGAGAAGTTATGATGATTTCTCCAACTCAGATTGTATGAATTCAAGAACGGGTCATTCCGTGGTCTAGGGTTAAAGTTGTTCATGGCTTGCGCTTCTTCACTTCTATAAGGACCAACTCCCCTAGATGAGCATTTTTCCAAATTATGCCCATTCCTTCCACAACCTGAACATGCTACCATAGATGCATGACCGAATTGGCCAGTTAGGGCTTCCACTGTTTTGCTCAGTTGTGCCATTCGTGTGGACAATCCTGTGTTTAAATCCACCTCATAATTTACGGCTCGATTCCTTGCACTTTTCATATGGGAATTCTAGGTAAGCTTCTCATAAATATCGTAGACATCTTAAAATGTCTGATCCCTCATTGAACCTCCACACGCATTATCAACCATTAATGTAGAAATGTTATTCAGCTCGTCATATAAGAATTGGGATACTTGATGCAACATGTATCCATGGTGCGACTGATTTAAAAGCATCTGATATCTCTCCAATGCTTCGTGGAATGTCTCTTGATCTCTTTGAAAGAAATTGGTTATCTTCCCTCTAATTTCACTTATTCTCTGCTAAGAATAGTACTAGCTAGTAAATTTATCAAGCACTTTGACAAGTGTTGTTTTGGTATGAAATTCGTTTGTCAAAAGATATTTGTAAGACCTCAAAATATGCTCAAAATGTTTTCTCAAAACAAGTATAATGGAAAGTGAGGTATCGTTCCATAGGGATCAAAGGTAGCAATGACTAAATTAAGAATAATAAAACTAGTAAGCATGAAAAGTAAAGTTTCAATGGTTTGATGGCAAAAGTTATCACTAAGATGCAAACTAAAATAAAGCTAGAAATTAGAATTAAACTACGACTAAGGAGAATGTGAAATGGTAAGATAATATAAGAGATTTATATGGGAGTCAATACAATCACAACACAAATAGTGGGCAATTCAATTAATCCTTTAAAAACCTATTCGATTATTTAGGGCTAATCTATCTTTAGGTGTAATTTGAAAGACCGTTAAGCTCTCGTCTCACAACTACTAGCTTGCGTTTAGAGAGAGTTTCTCATTAAGCATAGATAGATTAAAATGGTTAGGATGGCTTGGATTGGTATATTCTCAATCCACCATTTCCATTTTAGCTGGGATGTATAGGATTGGTATATTCTCTACACATCCCTTCCATTCAACATAGCTTGTTTTAATAACCTTAAAGTGTGTATCTAACTTGAATTAAGAGTTGGTATATCTACTCAATCCAAGAAGATGTTTAATCTCTTTTTAAAAACTCAAATTAATTTGATACCAATAAGAACTAAGAGTTGTCACATCTACTCAATCCAAGAGGCAATCAAAACCATTAAGAACATTGAATGGAACTATATTAATCAAATACTAAAGAAATGGTGGATTACCCATAACTCATGTGTAATTACATCAACTCCCACATGGGGTTTAGCTACTCATAATCAAATTACAATGAAGAAATAAAAGAGAAAGAGTTAAGAAGAAACCCATATTGTGATCTCTCTACTCTTTTTACTCCTCTTCTCTTCCTATGTATGAATTTCAAGCTCCTTGAGTGTGGATATTTTGCGTAGAGTGAAATGAATGTGAAGAGAGTGGTCTAGAAATGATTTGGTGAGGGAATTGGGTAGGAAATGGTGTAGGATCAATTTGGATGTGTTGGGAGGATTCCTAAATCTAAGAATGATGTAAGTAAAAGTGTATGGTCGTGTGAGGGTGTGTGGTACAAATCAGAAAAGTACATATTTATATGGTTGCTAAAAATAGGCTTGAAAAGTGTTGATGTCACCAGATCTGGGCCACTTCGCGACCTGAAGTTCACGCCAAGTAGACCAGCTAAGTCTAATTTGTGTTCTCTATCTCTTGGTTCATGGGTATTTTGTGGATGGTTCACGGGTATAGACCTGCAAATTGGGCACTTTTGGCTGATTGTTGGTTCATGGTACCCAGGTCACTTGGCTGGTGTGGACCAGCAAACTGTAACTTGGAGGCCTTCTAATGTGCGTTTGGTACACGGGATGGGAAAGGACAACGTGGGATAGCTTCTTCTTGTCCCATGTTTGGCGCGACTTTAGCATGGGACAGAACAGGACAAGGTGGGACAAAAATCACCAAATTCTGTCCCACCCAAGACCCTAGGCCAGACTTGTCCCATAAGTCTCAAAAAAAAAACCTTTTTACCTTTAAATCTTCAAAAAATCACAAACTTGTGCAATATTATATATATATATATATATATATATTATAATAATATATATTATAATATATATTATATAATATATATATATATATTATAATATATATTATATAATTGATGTATATATTATATATTATATTATATATATAGTCTTTCTATTATCAGTTCGAACTGATATAAAATATATCAGTTCCTTGTATGGAGACCATTGGATTTAAAAGATGCTTTGACAAGTGCATGCAGCCAAGTCAAAGTATTTAAATCCAATGGCCCACATACAAGAAACTGATATATCTTTTGTTAGTTCGAACTGATAATAGAAAAATTGATTATATATATATATCTGATATATATTATATTTTATTATTACATATAATAAAAATATAATATATTAAGTATTATTACATATATAATAATATATACAATATTATATATATATAATAATATTTAATATATTATATATATCTTATACAAATATTATATATTATAATATTATATATTTTATTATTATATGTAATAATATATAATTTATTAAAAATAATTAGATAATATAATATATATATATATATATTATATTTTATTATTGTATATAATAATATATAATATATTAAAAATTATTTCATATACAATAATATATATATATATATATTATTGTATATGTAATAATTTTTAATATATTATATATAATAATTTATATAAGATTATAATATTATCATATATATATATATATATATATATTATAATATTATATATACATATGAGGAGCTCTCTGGTCATTTGAACCTTTTATCTTGTTCTGTCCCAGCCATACCAAACGCATAACAGTACAATTAACAGTTCTGTCCCAGATATTCCAAACACAATATGGAACAACTGTCTCATCCTATTATGTCATGTCCCGTCCCACCTTGTCCTATCATATCTCTGTGCCAAACGCACCTTTAGAGAATACTTCATGGTTGGACTTGCGCAGGTATGGACCCTCGAAGGGACCAACGAACTGGGATCTTGAAATCTTCACCTCTCAGTCTGCGGGTAGCGTTGCTGGAATGGACCAGCAAAGTTCTTGGACTTGCGCAAGTATGGACCCGCGAAGGGACCAGCGAACTGGGCACTCCTTCTAAACTTTGAGTTGTTTTGCACCCGAAAGTCCCGGTTCGCATCTTCTTTGCCTGAAATACATTGAATGCTAGCATTGACTAAAATAAAGCCATTAGACACAAGAATCTACTCGGACACAAGCCAAATGATGTGGAAATAGGGGACAAAATGAAACACAAATTTGGCACGATCAAATACCCCCAAACCAAACCTTTTCTCATCCTCGATCAAACTCATAACAAAAACAAACAAAGACACAAGACACAACAAAAAGACAACATCCTAAAATTTTCCTAGACAACAAACAAACAACAAAACAAACAAGCCACAATGCCAACTGATGGTGAGATATAAAGAAGTGTGATAATGAGGAGTAGGCTTATGCAAAACATTCTGAAGCAATTCAAAGGCACTCCAAGGGAAATTCGCACAATCATGAATCCCACACCTAAAAGTACCCTCGTATTGGGAACTACTAACTCACACACCTCATGCATAATTCGTTTCGATTCTAAGTCCTCATGTGGATTCTCTCTTTTCTTTCTGCTAAGATCTTAAGTTCACATTCATGCAAGGTGTGCAAAGATAGAGTTAATGTATTGGAATTAAAAGCAATGCATACAATTAATCATTGAAAAATTGCTAATCTTTAGTGAACTATCTTAGGAAGGAACCATATGCCATGAATGTGGAAAGAACATGCTTCAACTCACATTCCCAAGCTAGATTTCTTTGAAGATCAAAAAGGTCTTTCCATAGGTTGTAATGGGGCCATGGGGTAAAATTTGGTGAAAGAAAGAACAGGAATGGAATTCAAAGGTCATCAACCATGCTAAGAACATTACATTACACACCATATAATTTAGCTCTACTTGCTTGCAATTCTTGGAACACTAGCGTCTAGGCTTAACTTTTAATTACATTGTGCTTTCACATTTTGTACTCAACATTGTTTGAGTACATTACATTAAGAACTTCAAGGCTTTTGGTGCTTTTCTTTTTTTTTTTTTCCTTTTTCTTTTTTATTTAGCACACTTTACAATTTTGAAAATTTTGGCTCTAAGTGCACAATTTGCACACTTTTGCCTAAGTACACACTACCTTTAATATATGGGAGCTTTACCTTTCAATAACCACAACTACACATCCTAACATGATTGACAAAAAAAGTAAGATATGTGTTTAAGCTATATAGTTATATGGCTATGTTGTGGGTATGAAATGAAAGGTAAGTGTTTGGCCTTAAATTTTGCAATTGGAGCACACACATTAGGGACATGGAAAAGTGTTTAGGCTAATTTAAGTAGTTAATGCTCACATCTCCTAAAATCATTTCAACAAATCTATCTATCAAGGGAATATAAGTTTCCATCAAGCAGTCCACAAATTGATGCATGTTCTATGGCACATGATGCGTATGACGTGAAGAGTGTTTAAGATTTTGAAAAATATTTCTACGCTCATTTTGGACTTGTGTTTGTGAACCGTTCAAGGGTGATCTCCACTATTAGAACAAGGTGCTTGAGCACTGAGTTCCCTCAACTAAGGCACTAAAAAGATGGACTAACCCATGAAGTGCAAGTGAGACCCCTAGAGTGACAAAGAGTTACAAAAATCAGCACATTAAGCATAAACAATCTCACAACAAACACTTGCTCAAGGCATCACACCAATCTTCTTTAAGCTCGAAAATTGACCATGCAACAAATTTGAAAAATTTGGACACATAAAAGACTTAAAGACACACAAGACGACTCAAAACAAAGGCGTCTACACCCCTAAACCAAAACTCAACACTGTCCTCAATGTTGGACAAGAGAGCTCGGCCTAAAGGCGTGCACCTAACACAAAAAAAACACAAAACCTAGGCACTAATCATGCATAATCAATGCCCACAAACAAAAATAAACAAACCAAGACTCAATATATAAAAAGGCAATAGAATGCAATATAATCCTTTAAAAGCACGTGGCACACAATCTCCACAATACAAAAATTGACATAAAGCATTCTCAACATTGATGAAATGAGGGCACAAACAACCCCCAAACTGAATCAAATAATATAAAGCATTAGACCTGTACAAAACTCGTCAAGCCACGAAAACCCCCAAACCAATTTGGGCAATATACGGCAAATAAAACCTGTACAACCACACCCACATCCATGAATGCATAAGAGCCTCCAGCTCACTCATCATTCAAGATCATCAATCAAAACGAAATATAGATGTCCACCGTTAGGTTTTTGGTTTGTCTTGGCATGTATTCCATATCAAAACGGTGTTTATCTTGTATTGATTAGTGGTCGTTGACATGATGATTCAAAGCTTCAAAGAAAGACTTGGCTATGGTTCATGCAAAGATGGTGTCTTGAAAAAGGGGAATAAGCTTCATTGCTCAACAAAGGTATAATTTACCTCATTCCTTTTACAAGGCATAAGCACACATACACAATTCATTCATGAGTGTCCCTGCATTGTTGTACACCATTTATATAACACATTCACATGTTTTAGTATGCTCATACATTGAACTCATATTGTCATACATTTTAGAATTGCATGTTTATTTGTTTGTGTTTTATTTCATTTGGACTTGAACATGATCTCATTTGATTCTTTATTGAGTCTCGGTCATTTTGATTACTCATTCATTAGGTTTCGAGTCCAAACGATGTAGCTGCGCTACTTTTCGTTCTCATTCGTTGAGTTGTCTTCGTCATCGTTTTCCAAGATGAATTCTCAACCGTTTGTCAAAGTTTCATAGTCATCGTTGTGCATGAGGGAGTCATAATTTGTAATCTGAAGATGGATTCAAAATCGGAGTTTGAAGGCCCGGATACGGTCGAAGAACATGAGCAGAGTGTGAGGCCAGCTTGCTTGGCCATGAGGGGCGCGTGAGGAGGCCGTGAGGCTCACGGCCAGCAGCCTCCTCTGCCCCCGTGAGCCTCACGTGCCCCTCACAGGCTACTGAGGTGTCATGTGTTGATTCGTTCGTCTTTTCCCTCTCTTTCATCTCTTTTAAAATTTCCATTCCCTCTCATTCATTTCCAAGAAGAAAAAATAGAAATCCAATGTGCAGAATTTTCTCTTAACTTTTTCTCACCTTCCAAACACCATAATTTTCTCATACGAAGTTGAAATTGAGTGATTCAAATTGGAGATTGTTCGTAATCGAGTATTCTACCTTTTCCAAGTGGTCTTGCAGCTGTTTGATTGACTTTTATGGTGTTTCCACCCAGATATACAAATCAGCTCGTGATCTTGAGGTATTGGTCATATCTTTGTGATTTCTTCTTTTATAACCTTCAATTTGCTTGAGGTTTCTTCTTCTATATGTATGTGTATGTATGGTGAATGCTATTGAGAAAGATAGATTTATAATCAAACCTAATCAAAAGTCTAATTAGAGACATATGTGAACTAGTTTTTAGGATTATAAGTTTTTCACATGATTGAGAGTTGTATTGTGATTAGTTTAACATCTAGGATTATTTGTGACTTGATTGAATCATTTTATGATTAATAATCCTTGAAATGTGTTTTGATCCTTTGATTGATAAAATCTAGGATTAATACATGTGTATGTGTTTTTAGAGCTATCTAGGATTTAATTGATTTGTCATTAAATCCTTGCTCTAATTCTTTGGCCAGAATATTCATTGAATACATTTTATGATTCTAGCATTTATGTGTATGTTTATAACATCTTGAATATGTGCTTCATGTTTATGATCTATTCAAACGTTATATGTGTGAATGAAACTAGGAGCTATTTGTGTTAGGTGTTTTTCACTTGCTCTAGGTTTAATTCATGTTTTGCATCTAAACTATTATAACTTGTGTTCTCACATGTTTAGGTCTAGTTGTTCCATGGAATGTATTGATCACATGTTCTATGTTGAATTGCTTGTTTGCATCATTTGCATTCACATGATCACACTAGAAAGTCCTTGTAAAAGACATGAAGTCTTAACTAGGACAAGAGGTCCGGATAGTCAAGCAAGGAAGTTTTGGTTAGGACAAGAAGTCTGGATAACCAAGCAAGAAGTCATGGCTAAGATCGGGAAGCTCCGGATAGCTATGCATGGGAGATTCTCTAGAGGCATGAATGCTTTGGATAGGGAGTTGACTACATTATTGATAGGCCCGGGCGTTTGGTTAGACATAGACTCCAATAGAGAGTGTTGCATGGGATATGCATTGGCTTTTGAGGAATTTTTAATCTTCCAACGATGTTGGTTTGGTACGGACTCCAATATATGGTGGCTTCGCATCATTGAGGGATTTTGTATCTTCTAATAGGGATTATGTAGACATAGACTCCAATAGGAAGTAGATCAAGGTTGGTCACTTTTGAGGAATTTCTAATCTATCATCCAATATATATAGTACCCAATGGTTATAGTTCAACTCGTGGATGTTTCCTTCTTGAAGGTTTTACCATGTTAAAAAATCTTTTGTGTTAATTCTTCCTATCTCTATCCCTTATATTTGTATATGTGTATGTTTTAATCATTGTTTCATAATCTTCATTCGTGATGCATTTGGAAACATGATTTTGTTAAGTGTGAGATGTAAGCACATCTTTTTGATCAAAGTGTAAATATAATTACTTTGTATATTGACTTATTTGTGTATAGTCATATTGTAGGGAAAAATAATAACAAAAGTGGTAAACGCAGCGGAAGCGATACTAAAAACGATTTAGTGACTTTTAAAATTTTTCCTTTATGAACCTTAAACCCTTTTAATCAATAAACATGCATATATATTAACAAAAGTAAATTACCTTTTGTCGCGTGATCCGATTGACTTACGTCGATGGTAATCCGCAAGACCTTCAATCCGAGCACGAACGTGGATCACCTAGGAGCGTGGTCTCCCTTTCCTTTGAATTGCAAACCTGTGAATGGACCAAACAAAAACTTTCTTTTCTTTGTTAGTCACAAAACAATCAAAAGAATGTCAAAATTATTCCGGTCACTTTTGAGTTCTCAATCTTATGATCGAAACTCGCGTGAACCTAGATCGATATCGTATACACAAGCTTATTGATGATTAAGCAATTGTATACTATCAAAGAATAATTTCACACTCCTTTTTGTCTTTCTAGAATAAAAACTCTCTTAGAATTAAGAAGAAGAAGAAGAAAGAAATAAAAACTCAAGCCCCAAAACTTGTGGTGGCCGAACCCTATAAGAACCCTTATATAGGTTGGCCGAATTTTTTCTTCTTTTTCCTTTAGGGTTGCCGAATTCTATGTAGTCTAAGATTAGGGTTGGCCGAATTCTTTAATGTCACTTATATAGGGTGACTAAAATTCAACCCTAATTCTTTTCAACTTTATAGACTTCAAACCCTAATCCAACTCCTTGATTTTATTCTTTTATTTGACTAAATAAAAAGACTCCTTATTTGATTAAATAAATAAAACTAATTTATTTATTTCCTTGTCAAACAAGTACTTTTCTTTTAGGAAAGATTTGTTTCTTTAATTAAACAATTAATCAATAAATTAATTAATTCTTATTTAATTAAAACAAATGAAACAAAATAATATTTTAGGTTAAAATTTTAACCTTGCCGCCCCACTTGTATAAGATTGGGCCTAACATTATTTTCTTATTTCATTTAATCCATTGGACTTTAAATAAAAAGCCCACATGTGAACCAGACCCATTCTTACAAAAAGAAATAAGCCCACATGTCTTTCATTAATATATTAATATAATTGAGCAACCCATTACTTAAATAATGTGCAAATTATATTCTTAATATATTAAATGCAATTCTAGATGGACCCTTAAATTGGTCCGGTAGAATATATCAAGTGATCCATGCAAGTCCGTGTGGATTGGGGATCTTGGCGGGCCATCTAAATTTAAGCTTCAATAGACATAACCTAATCACAATCAACAAATGATTCACTTAGGTCCGATCCATTAATTTTAACTCATTCCACTAAAGAGCTAAAACTGAACTCTTAAATAAAGATAGAAAAGGAAGATGCTCCTCATTCATACCCTAGACAATCATATTGGAGATAGTGTATCCTCGTGATTAATATCAGTAATCGCCAAGAGTTCATAGACCGCCTATAACTCTCCAAGTTACCATATTTACTCATATGACCACGTTTTGAACTTGGATATTTTGACTTGTCCAGAAGCCATGTTTTCAATAGACACTATTGAAAACTCAACGTTGAGATTTAATATCCAATTACCTCAAAACATCCATATGATGATATTATACTCTCATTTAATTAAATGGAGCCACGATGTCCATATCTATAAATGAAGTCCTCTATCGATTAACAAATGAATATCACCAAACTATCGAGGATAGACTATGCGATATAATCGTACTCATTGATAACTCAAATGATATCACTTGCAACCATAAGTCCATCATTTATCTCAGGATTAAGATAGACTCTCCGATTGTCCTGATAATGAAAAGACTATTATCTACTGACGGTTCTAGATAAAGCTTTTCATTGTGATCCAGTTCAATGCACCCAGTGCACTAGATGCTTTTGCTCGAAGACACTCCGATGATTTTAGACTCATCATATCTCATTTGATCCCACTCAAATGCTAGCAAAAGAATTCTACAACTTTAACAAGATAAAGGTGCCCAACCTTTAACTTAAGTTGTGAACATTATTCAAGACTAACTAAAGAATTGTGTCTACCACATACATATCCAGATGTACGAACAATTCTTCTTTTCCCATAGTCTTTAGACCTTATGATTATTTACTTTGACAATTATAATATAAACTATAAATGCTATACGATTTGTTAAACCAGAAATCTCTTTATTAATATGAAAAAGATTGTTAATTACAACATTACACTCTTGCTATTGAGCATAATCCTAACAATCTCCCACTTGCGCTATAGCAAATGTGTCATATCTCTCAAGCCCATGTTCTCTAGATGCCCATCGAAACTCTTCTGAGGTAGAGCCTTTGTGAAGGGATCCGCTAGATTTTCTGCTGACGCGATTTTGGTAATCGTCACGTCACCTCTTTGAACAATCTCCCTTAAAAGATGATACTTTCTTTCAATGTGTTTACCTCTCTTGTGACTTCTTGGTTCTTTCGAATTAGCCACTGCTCCACTGTTGTCACAGTAGATAGTGATCTGCTTATTCGCACTAGGAACCACTTCTAAGTCAATCAAGAATTGGCGGAGCTAAACAGCCTCTTTGGCAGCTTCGCATGCAGCAACATACTCAGCTTCCATGGTGGAATCAGCAATACAAGATTGCTTGATACTCCTCCATATAACTGCTCCTCCTCCAATAGTAAACACAGCCCCTGATGTGGATTTTCTGGAGTCAGAATCTGATTGGAAATCAGAATCTGTATACCCAACGGGAACCAAATCCCCTCCAGAGTATACAAGCATACTATCTCTCGTTCTCTTGAGATACTTGAAAATATGCTTGACTGCCGTCCAGTGATCAGGACCAGGTTTCGATTGAAACCTGCTAACTATGCCAACTGCAAAACAAATATCTGGTCTAGTACAGAGCATTGCATACATGAGACTTCCAACTGCCGAGGCATATGGAACTCTACTCATGAATTGCTCTTCATGCTCATTCTTAGGAACTTGTTCCTTAGAAAGCTTGATTCCATGTCTGAAAGGTAACATACCTTTCTTGGAATCCTGCATGGAAAACCTAGACAAGATCTTGTCTATGTATGAAGCTTGGGATAATGCAATCGTTCTATTCTTTCTATCCTTTATCACTTGGATACCTAGAATAAAACTTGCTTCTCCTAAGTCCTTCATATCAAATTGTTTTGCTAACCATTCTTTTACTGATGTCAATACACCTACATCGTTTCCAATGAGTAGTATATCATCAACATAAAGAATCAGGAAAACCAACTTGTCGCCTTTAATCCTTTTGTATACACAAGGTTCGTCAGGATTCTGAATAAATCCAAAACCTTTGACAGCTTGATCAAACCTTATGTTCCAGGATCTGGATGCTTGCTTTAATCCATATATGGATTTCTGCAACTTGCATACCTTATCCACTTGGCCCTTTTCAATGAATCCCTCTGGTTGCATCATGTAGATGCTTTCGTCAAGACTTCCATTTAGGAAAGCTGTCTTGACGTCCATTTGCCAAATCTCTAGATCTAAAGATGCTGCAATGGATAAGAGTATCCTAATGGATTTAAGCATGGCCACAGGAGAGAAGGTTTCCTCGTAATCGATACCTTCTTTCTGTGTATACCCTTTAGCTACCAATCTAGCTTTAAAGGTTTCCACCTTTCCATCCATACCTCTTTTCCTCTTGTATACCCACTTGCACCCAATGGGTTTTATCCCTTTAGGCAAGTCTACAAGGGACCAGACTTTGTTATCGAACATAGATTCAATCTCTGATTGCATTGCCTTTTGCCAATGGCGACTATCAACATCCTCCATAGCTTCCTTGTACGTATAGGGATCATCGTCGTCCGGGAGATTCTCCACTGATTCTCCCAGACCGATGTATCTTTCGGGTTGTGTTCTAACCCTCCCACTACGACGAGGAATGGTAGGTTGTTGATCTTGTGTTGGATCGGAACTTACAATTGGGTTAGGTTGTGTAACCTCTCGTGGAATTGTATCTCCTGACATCTCATTCAGGACAATTCTACTTTTAGGCACAAAATCATTCATATAGTCATTTTCCAGAAATTTAGCATTTGTCGAAACAAATACTTTAAGATCTGAAGGACTATAGAAATAATATCCTTTAGTTTCTTTTGGATACCCTACAAATATACATGTTTCTGAACGGGACTCCATCTTTTCTGTCTTTCCTTTTAACACATGCGCAGGACAACCAAATATCCTTAAGTGTTGTAAACTAGGCTTGCGCCCAGTCCACAACTCATGCGGTGTTTTAGGAACAGACTTAGATGGTACATCGTTTAGAATGTATATAGCAGTTTGTAAAGCATATCCCCAAAAAGAAATAGGAAGCGTTGAATAACTCAACATAGACCTAACCATATCCAAAAGAGTTCTATTTCTCCTTTCTGCTACCCCCATTTTGTTGAGATGTACCTGGTGCAGAAAACTGAGAAACTATCCCATTATCAATAAGATATTGCTGAAACTCACCAGATAGATATTCTCCACCACGATCAGATCTCAAGATTTTTATGTGTTTCTCAAGCTGATTTTCCACTTCAGCTTTGAATGCTTTGAACATGTCAAAAGCATCCGACTTATGTCTCATGAGATACACATAACCAAATCTCGAGTAATCATCCGTGAAGGTGATGAAGTACTCATATCCACCTCTAGCTTGAATGCTCATAGGTCCACATACATCAGTGTGTATCAATCCTAAACATTCAGTGGCTCTTGCACCTTTGGCAGAGAACGTCCTTTTGGTCATTTTACCTTCCAAACAAGATTCACAAGTTGGTAGATCATCAACCTTTAAGTCACTCAAAGGTCCGTCACATACCAATCTTTTAATCCTATTAAGGTTAATATGACCTAAGCGTAAATGCCAAAGGTAGGTTTCATCTGTTGATAATTTTACTCTTTTATGATTAGGTTCCGTTATTTCCGTGTCTAACGAGTGAGAGATATTTCTATGCAAAAAGTATAGACCGTTTTCCAATGTACCTTGGCAAATAATTTTGTCATTCTTACTAATAATAAAAACTTTATTAAAAGTAACCGAATATCCAAATTTATTCAAACAAGAAACTGAAATTAAATTCCTCTTGAATTGAGGTACATAATAAACGTCTATTAAATCTAAATGCCTTCTAGAATCCAAATAAACTCTAATATCTCCCACTGCACTTGCAGACACTAACGTTCTGTTGCCCAAGCGCAAATTGATTTCATTCTTACTCAGCTTTCTCCTTTCTTGAAACCCCTGTAAGGAATAACAACATGATTTGTGGCTCCAGAGTCTATGATCCAAGAATCTGTAGAATCTGCCAGAAAACATGTTTCAAGATAATTAATATTACCTTGTTCCTTATTGTTCTGGGACTTTGGGCAATTTCTTTTCCAATGTCCCTTTTCACCACAAAGGAAGTATTTCCCTTTGATCTTGGTTACTTTCTTGGTCTCCATCTTGGTAGGCCCAAGTTGCTTTTTCTTCTGTTGTTCCTTGACCTTTTGACGGGCCTTAACAGTAGCAACTTTACCAACCATATGAATCTGAGATTCGTAAGTAGGAGCAGGTGGTTTAGGAGCAGACAGAATAAACTTATGTTTTTCAGCTTGCAGCAACAACCCAATTTTCCTTTTCCATGTGACATAATTATTTCCGGTTAAATATTATCTTTTAAGATGTTCATTAGGGATGGGGTCATGATTTCTAAATTAAAACAAAACATATATAAGTAAATAATCATGATAAAGCACTTTTAAATATTTATCTTGAATTAAATAAATAACTCAATCATAAAATTCAACGGTGATCTAACACCCATAAATGTTACGCCTCCTTTGGGAGTTCGCACCATTTACTAGTTAGACTAGGTCCCACCTAATTGTTAACATAACAACCAGCGTTTTCAATTTTAGCCTTGCAATTTTACTGACAAGAACTCTTGGGAGGATATCAATAAAATTACATTGAGTGTGTTACCAAGATATCGACCCTCAATTTTCTCTCACGAAAATCCCTCCTTGGGGAGTAGATCTCGTTTGAGTCCATTGTCTAGTCTATCCTTGTAAGGAAGTATGTTGCTAAATTCCATTCATGGACACCCCTTGGGGGGATTACCAATAAATAATAAAGCTCAACTAACCTTGGAGGCCATAGGTGTTACAAAAACACCTTCTCCCACTCAATTATTTAAGGCGTGTGATTAAATCCCATAGAATGATTTACCGAGTTATCTAGATGCCAATTTAGATACCTAAATCATTCAATGCATGTTCATACCAAAAGAGATATATGCATGGCACTCCTATTCTATATGTCATGTTATCATACAATAACAAATATTGTAATATTTAAGTATAAATTAAATAGCAACAACTTTGGCCCATCCTAGAAAAACAAGTAAATTACAATTTGTCAGGAATACAAGATCTTCAGGTGGCCCATCAACCATACGCTCATCCTTCGGCCCAAACCCCATGGGCGTTCACGACCCACAACCCCACAAAGGGGCTGCCGTGCGCAGCCCATGAGGACTCCAGGGCTGCCGTGCGCAGCCCACCAAGCTTGGGCTTGCCATGCGCAGCCCAATCCACTCCTAGGGTGCGCACGGTGCTCGTTCATGGTTCCGGTTGCTTCGTTTTGCTTCGTGTCTTCGAATCTTCAAGACCTAAACATATTACGGCAGTATATATAATAAATACTGCAGTATTATTTTTTTTTTTTTATTCACTGCAGTATTTTTTACAAACAAAAAACTGCACATACAAAAAAAATAAAAAAATCTGCAGTAACCCTAAAAAAAATACTGCACATATAAAAAAAATAAAACCTAGCAATCTACCAAAAGGAATTATGGCGATAATAGACCACCCTTCTTGTTACAACTCCGAAACAAAAATTACATTGAAAATCTAGGGCCAAAATCGAGCAATAACAAACCACATAAAACATATATAAATCCATACATCACATGTAATTATATATTTGAATACCTAGAGTGCCATCTCTTTCTAAACATGCATAATCACAATAAAAAGAAATAGATCCATGTATATATACGTTAATTAATTAAAAGGGTTCAACCTAGGCTCTGATACCAATTGTAGGGAAAAATAATAACAAAAGTGGTAAACGCAGCGGAAGCGATACTAAAAACGATTTAGTGACTTTTAAAATTTTTCCTTTATGAACCTTAAACCCTTTTAATCAATAAACATGCATATATATTAACAAAAGTAAATTACCTTTTGTCGCGTGATCCGATTGACTTACGTCGATGGTAATCCGCAAGACCTTCAATCCGAGCACGAACGTGGATCACCTAGGAGCGTGGTCTCCCTTTCCTTTGAATTGCAAACCTGTGAATGGACCAAACAAAAACTTTCTTTTCTTTGTTAGTCACAAAACAATCAAAAGAATGTCAAAATTATTCCGGTCACTTTTGAGTTCTCAATCTTATGATCGAAACTCGCGTGAACCTAGATCGATATCGTATACACAAGCTTATTGATGATTAAGCAATTGTATACTATCAAAGAATAATTTCACACTCCTTTTTGTCTTTCTAGAATAAAAACTCTCTTAGAATTAAGAAGAAGAAGAAGAAAGAAATAAAAACTCAAGCCCCAAAACTTGTGGTGGCCGAACCCTATAAGAACCCTTATATAGGTTGGCCGAATTTTTTCTTCTTTTTCCTTTAGGGTTGCCGAATTCTATGTAGTCTAAGATTAGGGTTGGCCGAATTCTTTAATGTCACTTATATAGGGTGACTAAAATTCAACCCTAATTCTTTTCAACTTTATAGACTTCAAACCCTAATCCAACTCCTTGATTTTATTCTTTTATTTTGACTAAATAAAAAGACTCCTTATTTGATTAAATAAATAAAACTAATTTATTTATTTCCTTGTCAAACAAGTCTTTTTCTTTTAGGAAAGATTTGTTTCTTTAATTAAACAATTAATCAATAAATTAATTAATTCTTATTTAATTAAAACAAATGAAACAAAATAATATTTTAGGTTAAAATTTTAACCTTGCCGCCCCACTTGTATAAGATTGGGCCTAACATTATTTTCTTATTTCATTTAATCCATTGGACTTTAAATAAAAAGCCCACATGTGAACCAGACCCATTCTTACAAAAAGAAACAAGCCCACATGTCTTTCATTAATATATTAATATAATTGAGCAGCCCATTACTTAAATAATGTGCAAATTATATTCTTAATATATTAAATGCAATTCTAGATGGACCCTTAAATTGGTCCGGTAGAATATATCAAGTGATCCATGCAAGTCCGTGTGGATTGGGGATCTTGGCGGGCCATCTAAATTTAAGCTTCAATAGACATAACCTAATCACAATCAACAAATGATTCACTTAGGTCCGATCCATTAATTTTAACTCATTCCACTAAAGAGCTAAAACTGAACTCTTAAATAAAGATAGAAAAGGAAGATGCTCCTCATTCATACCCTAGACAATCATATTGGAGATAGTGTATCCTCGTGATTAATATCAGTAATCGCCAAGAGTTCATAGACCGCCTATAACTCTCCAAGTTACCATATTTACTCATATGACCACGTTTTGAACTTGGATATTTTGACTTGTCCAGAAGCCATGTTTTCAATAGACACTATTGAAAACTCAACGTTGAGATTTAATATCCAATTACCTCAAAACATCCATATGATGATATTATACTCTCATTTAATTAAATGGAGCCACGATGTCCATATCTATAAATGAAGTCCTCTATCGATTAACAAATGAATATCACCAAACTATCGAGGATAGACTATGCGATATAATCGTACTCATTGATAACTCAAATGATATCACTTGCAACCATAAGTCCATCATTTATCTCAGGATTAAGATAGACTCTCCGATTGTCCTGATAATGAAAAGACTATTATCTACTGACGGTTCTAGATAAAGCTTTTCATTGTGATCCAGTTCAATGCACCCAGTGCACTAGATGCTTTTGCTCGAAGACACTCCGATGATTTTAGACTCATCATATCTCATTTGATCCCACTCAAATGCTAGCAAAAGAATTCTACAACTTTAACAAGATAAAGGTGCCCAACCTTTAACTTAAGTTGTGAACATTATTCAAGACTAACTAAAGAATTGTGTCTACCACATACATATCCAGATGTACGAACAATTCTTCTTTTCCCATAGTCTTTAGACCTTATGATTATTTACTTTGACAATTATAATATAAACTATAAATGCTATACGATTTGTTAAACCAGAAATCTCTTTATTAATATGAAAAAGATTGTTAATTACAACATTACACTCTTGCTATTGAGCATAATCCTAACACATATAGTGATTGATACTTGTACATATTGGACATTATTATGAATACATGTATTCTTTGTTTTGGTTTTAATATATTTCCTTCATTAGCAAGTTGTAGTATTTCTACTTAGTATACTTACATTGTAATATTCAAAGTACAACTTGTAGAATTTGATCTTGATTGAATATCTTGTATATGAGATACATTGTTTGTTGGTATATGTTTTGTAGACTAAGGGTGGTGAATTGAATATACATGTGTTAATTGTTTTCTCACAACAATCTTGTTAAAGGTTAATTTGTATGCTCACTAAGGTTTTGACGTAAGTCACGAAAGAGTTCTTGAAATTAGAGTGTAAACCTATTCACCCTCCCTCTAGGTTGTTTTGTATAACCTTGTAGGTATTTTCATCCACAAAATCATCCACCAAGACATCCACAAATTATTCAACAAAGTAACACAAAAACTAACATTTACAAAACAATGCAGAAAATATCCTAACTAAAGCAAAATTAAATCAATTCAAATGAGTTTAAAAGCAAATAAGGCAAAGAGATAAACATGCATCTCAGTCATCCTCCTTGGACTCGTCCTCCTCTGTCATCACTCCCTTTTCTTTTGGATCCAGCTTTGTTCTAGCTCTTTCTTTCGCCTCTCACCTAGAAATCTCCATGGCTACTCGAAGTTGATCAGCATTTTCATCAATGGTAGGACCTGAAGGAAATGGTGTTAGGGATGCTCTTCTCTTCTTCTTTGTATAAGAGATGACACCCAGCTCTTTCATTAACTCTATGAGGTTCATTATGACTTCTTCATAGTTGTCATTACTCTTTTGCCTGGCCTATGTGATCATCCTCCAATTCTCCAAGATCTCATTCTTGTTCTCGATGCTTTAGGTCATGATCTCAAAAGCCCAGTCATTCATATGCCCTCTCATGTCCTTCATTCCTGCAAGAATCATCTTCCAGGGAAATATACTCTCATCATCCTCAGCAAGGTAGCTCTCTTCCTCATCCATATCCATCTCTTCATGATCAATCTGTCTTTGCCTATTAGGACCTCCCTCAAACCCTTTTTTCATCCATCTAATTTTCCTCCTTATACTTGAAGGGTCTCTTTCAATCACCAAACCACTCCAAAAAGCAATACCAATGTCTGATGGTGGCTTGCCGAAGGCATCATCAGACATGTCAACACCGGCTTGTTTGTAGAGTTGGGTGATAAGGCATGGAAAAATGAGCGGCTGTGAGTCTGATCTCATCTCTCCCACATACATTATCTCATTCTTCATGATGAGCTACTCATTTTGGATGCAATGTAACATCACTGCTACTTCAAAGGCTATTGTAGTTCTATGGTTCCTAGGTCTCAAGCTATGGGTGATGAAGATTTGCCAAAATGCTAACTCTGTCTTCAATTTCGCTTGAGTGAGAGGAAATTTATGAGTCACCCAGAACTACATCGGTTCTCAAACCAAAATGTTCGCCAAGTCAATGTGCTGCCTCTGGTATAGGTCGTCCCAAGTCAGCTTTTTCTTCATTCCTTCTTCCAATGTGGGATCATCTGGAAGGCCTGTCCGGAAGTGTCGGTTGATATCATCTACATTTGCTCTGACTTCTCTCCCTTGGACCATCATTGCATGCCTTTCTGGTAATCCTTTGGGTTCATTTCGACGAAGAACTCCTTTACAATCTTGGCACAATAATCGGGTGGGGTGTTTGTGTAGGTGGTCCACCCCTTTCGGTTCACCATCGTTGGAATAATGGTGGAATCTAATTCTTGCAATTCTATCCCCTTTTCTACAATCACGTTCTGCCATTTAAAGCTTGCAAGCGATTTCTGAAATATTTGTTTAGAGTACACTTTTGGGGAGGAGCGACCTTGTCGGCTATCTTTTGCTTCCTTGTTGGGCCTCCAATTTTCTTGCCTAAATTCTTGTTTTTCATCTGCATAAGAAGAAAAAGTAGTTTAGGTACGTGTGCACAATTTGTACTTGAATCACATCATTAACATAGAAAACAAACAATTGCACATATAATCAATCAATTAGAGAAAATGGATTATGCTTGATCACATGATATTACCGTTTGAAATCAATCGAGCCATCCATTACCATTCTAAGATTTAATCCTATGTGTGTTGAATTCTTCACATGCACATGATTCTCAATGATTCAATTTAACACATGCTCATTAATTCAAAAATCAAAATCATATTAGAGCATGAATAAACCACTTCATCATATCAGTATAATTAAGCCTCAAAAACTCAACCATCCTCACATGCAAATTTAAACAAACCCTTTCAATTTGACTAACCTAGACTTCTAATTCAATTAATTTTCCACATAATGCACTCATCTAGGGTTTTCAAGTCATCACAATCATGAATCATCAAGTGCATTACAATTAATTTTGAACTTGTGTCTAACATGTCAAAAATCCCCAAATTTAGAGATTTGATTCCTATTAAAAACCCGAATTTCGAAATTCAGTCCATATATGTACTCAATGCACTCAATCAATGGTTGGCAAATCATCTCAACGATTCAAAATAACATACAAGACTCATCAATTTCGAAATATGGCATGAAAACCATTCAATTGCATGAAACCTAATTTTCGAAATTCTCTACCTATTTCACAATTAGCACTTCAATTCAACCTAAATTGCTCTCATGTGCATATATTCATCAAAACCCAACATCAATTTATTGAAAATAATCAAAACTAAAGCACAAATTCATGGGTTAATGGAAAACAATCAAGTTCATAAATGAGATAAAGATACATATAGAGATTAAGATGATAAATTGAAGATTGAAACAAGAAAATAGAGTTTAAGTTGAAGAAATCATACTCTTAAGTCTTGAATCGAAGACATGGGATGGAAGAAATACCTTTGAAAGAGAGAGGGAAAAAGAAAAGAAGAGGTTTTTGCTTGAATGTGGTGTTTTGCCCTACACGAACTGCATGATCATTTCGCTTCCTTGCTTTTGCGGGTCTTCACCAGTGAAGTTCTTAGGTCCAAAATGTAACACAAATTTTGCACGATCACACTTCATCTTAGGTCCTCAAAGATCCATGTGGTAGAGACATCAATGACACTTTAGCCTTATCTTTCATTATATAGGGGAAGCACTTTATACGAAGTTGACCTTCTGTCAGCCTATGCATAGGAAATGAGTCGAGAACAGCATAGAACTCCCGTATGAATTGGATCACATCTTCACTTAGCTGACCATGGAATGAGGAAAGAGAGAACATCATAATTCCTTGAAGCTTCATCCATCAAGATACACAAAGGGTTGTTACCCACTCGTGGATGTCCATAGTCCCTTAAGGTTTGAAAAGGTTTAGCTTGCTCAGGTGGAATCTGGTTCCCAGGTAAGCCATGCAGTTCAGGTGGATGTTGATTGTTTTCATGCTTGTAAGTTCCTCAAGTTTGATTGACTTATTTTGGTGACAATCCATAATTGGGGTTTGAAATGTAAGGGTAGCTTAGGCATTTAATTGTTGGTGATCATGCTCAACAAAAGCCCTCTCAAAACCTCAAGATGATAAGCACTTCAAAGGTAAATCACTTGTGCTTAATTTACATTGAAGAGACTTAGTTGCACACACACACTTCTTATGCTTGCATATGTATTCATTGCCCTTGTGTGCATTCTTTTCACTTTTCACACTTGCACATATTGCACATTTTAGGCTTAGTTTGAATTGTCTTTGAAAAGAGAAAACTTCACTTTATCGTTGCATGTACCGCTCCTGGTACATGTGCATGGGCAGCGGTCCAAGCCAGGTTCAAAACTTGATGCTTTTACGCCGTGCATACTGTGGCTGAGATATGTGCCTCTGGGGGCGGTCTCCACAACGATAGAGTCCAGAGCCTACACGCTCTGCGTACCATGGCATAGACACTTGCATGTGCAGTGGTACACGTAGCGGTCATGATGGCCAAGTGTTTTAAAAAAATGACCAAAACGTTGTAGCTTTGTGGTGACCTCATATATAAGTGCCTTTTTGTCTCTAGGTCAGTTCACAAGAGTTCAAAATCATATTTTTAACTTAGAAATTTTTCTAAGAGAGAAAATCATCCAAGAACTCACCTTTGATCACTCAAAACCATTTTCATGTGCATCAAACTTCATCTAGCATCATCTAGGATGCTTTCTTGCATAGGTTTTCTTCAACACATATGACTTGGTAAGTTGAACACCATTTTAATCCATTTTTGTGTTCTTCCTTAGCAAGAAATCTCATTATTTACTTGTATGCATTTAGATTAGATTTTAAATACAAGATTGAGATATTTGTGTTGATTGATTTAGTGTTGTATTGTGATAGCTATTGCCTAGGATTGCTTTATATATGATGGCTATATTGTATGCCATGACATATAGCAATATTGATATCTATGATTGATTATTGACATATTTAATCTCTAGATAAGCATTCAGTGTAACCTAGCATTATTTGCATCTTGAATATCATTATATTCACATAGGTTGTTGATCTCTTTATTGAGAATTAAGTCTTGTGGCTAAGTTGCTTAGTGCGCAAGCAAGTGGTCTAGGTTCGCTATTAAAGGCCCACAGGGTAGTAGTGGACTAGTGGTGGGTTAGTGACCGAGAATGGTTGAGGGCAACATAGGTAGTAAACATCATTACAAATAGTGGATTCAAGGATCGAGTGTGGCTAGTTGAATAGCTTATGGTTTTTCTTTGTTGAAGATTTTCACGTAAAAATCAAGTGTTCTTTAATTTTCACATTTTATACTTGATTTTATTGATTGTTGAATTGGGGTTATTTTCGTAATATTGACTAATCCAAAAAATTTGGTAATAATCGGATTAACAACCCATTCACTCCCCTTCTAGGTTGTTTTAGACACACGCGTCATATTTGTTTCAATGCTCCATTGGTATTCACTCAATATGGTTAATGTTTTCGTTCAAAGGTAATAAATCTCCTCCAAGAGACCCTCTGCCTTGCATCAACTGTGGAGCCCTGAAACAAAAGACAAACATAAAGTGACTACGAAAAGAAAAGAATAAACTAATTTTTTTTCTAAAAATCTAAAAATTAATGACTCGACTACCTAAACTAAACTAAATTATTAACTACAACTGAAACTAGAAATAACCAATAATTCAACTCATCCCTAGCAGTGGTGCCAAAAACTTGATGTGAAAATTACGTTTTACTACTTCGCAAGTGCACGAATCATGGTGATCCGTGCAATGGCAAGTAGAGTTCGTCCATGAGGAAAAACTATTATCAATTATATCTAATTCTAATTCTAATTAAACAAATGTGACCAAGAGATTGAAATGTGATTTGAATTAAACTAGGAATTTTAACTAAGAAAATAATTAAAAAGAATTTGATGTTGTGATCTGATAACTCCCATTTCTACATTTGTTGTAGCCTTTATATCCTACCGATTGCGTTATTTTTCCGAGTAAAAATCGACTATTTAACGGTTTAATAAGCTTGTGTAGGCTTCCTTAGCATTCCAAGGGTAATAATGTAAAGTTAAGAAAATTCGAGGGCCGAACTGAAGAATCAAAGAATTGAAGAACTAAAGAAGAAAATAAGAGGTGTATGCACTGTACGAACATCGCAACTCCAACGCAACAATTGTGCATGTTTTCCAGAGAACCAACGTTGTTCAAGCGCCCCTTGTCCAACGCAACGCCATCGCAAGTTTACTAGAGATTCAGCGTTGTTCAAGCGCCCTTCATCATGTGCATCACAAGCGTAATTCTTCCAGAGATTCGGCGCAATACATGTGCCCTTCATACTGCGCATGTATTGCACATAAGTACTCCAGCTCAGCTTTTTATAGGGTTTTGTGCCCTAAATCCACACATTATAAATACCTCATTTTAGACTCATTTCCTCACCTCTTGGACGACCCTTCAACTCAAAAACTTCAAGAACACATCTTTACCTTAAAAACTCACAAAATCACTACATCCAACCTTAAATCCATCATCCAAGCGTCAAATCCACTTCACCAAACACCAAATATCAAACTTTTCCACCATTACCCACCATCAAAACCCAACCTTGGAGCAAAAAAGGGGAGCATCAAGAGGGGAAGTAAGCCAAGCACATCAAATCACCAAAGAAGGAGAAGTTATTCATTGTAGTTTTCTCCACACTCTTCTCTCTCTCCTTATTTAATCACTTGTATTTGAGATGGCATGTATGATAATCTTATCTTTTGTAGCCATGTTTTGTAATATGAACTAAATCCATCTTGGCTAAGGCCAAGATGAAACCTTTTCCATGAATCATCAATAAAGACCATCAATTTATCACTATTGCTTGTGTTGTGTACATTTATTTCATGCTCTTAATTATTATTAAATGTGTAGCTAGCATTTGGTAATTGTTTGGTTGTTGCGTGAAGCATCAAGAAGAGAAGCACACAATGTGCTCAATGAAATGAATGATAGAAGTTGGTAAGATAAAAATATGCGATGCTAGCTTCTAGGATTCAATTGTGTGCCATAAATCTTAATGAATTTGTATGTAGTTCAGACAACCATTGAGAAATAGGTTGTTGGTGCATATGAATGTTGTCTTTATCACTTGAGAGAAGTTAGAGACTAATTGAGGGTATCACGAATCTACATACATACTTGTATATTTTATTTTAATGATGTGCTTAAAATTGATAAGAATTGGATAGGTGGATTTAAAGGTCTTAGCATCATTTACATATATATACAACCAAGTGCTTGAGTTTTTTGCTTGTTTGTTTAGTTTTATTAATTGCATTATAATTGTAGCTTAGTTTAGTTTAAATTGGAATAGTATAATCGAATCACCAAATCTTTGCTTGTCTAAATAGTAATTCAATCAATCAATTGTGGTAATCAATACATCAATCCCCGTGAAACAAATCTTATTTATCATTGTACTACACCCACGAACTCGTATTATTACGAGCGCCCATTTCACAAGTGATCAAGATCAATAGATGAAAAACCAGTCAACCGATGCTCCCCATATGTAATACTCAATGTTCTTCAATTAATTCCATTAACAAGATTCAATCTAACTTTAAGGTTCATTCTTATCTTAATTATGATATAACCGTTCGATCGTGTGTTTAATCACGTGTTCTTAATCACTACTCACTATTTTCCAATGTGTGAGCAATAACTTAAAACCCATTACGTGCATGAATTTGTGAACCAAAATCCTCTCACATATGCCTATGTCGAAAGTAACTTTTATTCATTCAATTGAAAAGTAATTGAGACCACCTATAGTCTTATAGTGCAATCTCAAATTATAATGATCAAAACTATTAGGTTTTTGGTTTATCTTGGCATGTATTCCATATCGAAATGATTTTCTCTTGTAATGTTTAGTGGTCTAAGTATTGAAGATTGAAGGCATCAAAGAAAGACTTAGCTATAACTCATGCAAGATGTCGGCTTCAAAGAGAAATATGTTTCATCGGTCTACAAAGGTATATAAGACCTCATTTCTCTTACAAGGCTAGACACACACACACATGGCATTCATATGTGTCCCTGCATGGTTGAACAACATTTATATATCACTTTCACACACTTGGTAATGTATGCACATCCATTAGATTTAATTTGATAAACATTGTAATTTGCATATTCTAGGACTATATCTAGGAAATTGCATACGTGTGTGATTTTGTGTTTATATGTTTCCATATTTTTGTTTTTGGACTTGAACATGATCTCTTATGATTCCTTATTGAGTTTAGGTCATTTCGGTTACTCATTCATTAGGTTTTGAGTCCAAACGATGTAGCTACACTACTTTGCGTTCTCATTTGTTGAGTTGTCTTTGTCATCATTTTCCGAGATGAATTCTCAAAGTTTTGTAGTCATTGTTGTGTATGAGTGAGTCACGATTTATAATCCGAAGATAGATTCAAAATCGGAGTTTGAAGGCCCGAATATGGTTGAAGAATGCGAGAGGTGCGCGAGAGGATCAAGCATGGCCATTGGCCAAGCTTGGTGTCCACGTGTGCCACACGGCTGGACAGCCTCTCTGCCCACATGTGCCACACGCGGTACACACATGGGGCTGACATGGCACTCTTCAATTGGGTGGCTCCTTCCTCTCTCTTTCTTCCTTTTAAATATTTCCATTCCCTCCCATTTCATTTTCAAGAAGAAAAAGTTAGAACTCTCACTAGAATTTTCTCTCCAATTTGTCTCACCTTCTAAACACCATAACTTTCTCATACGAAGTCGGAATTGGTTGATTCAAGTTGGAGATTGTTCATAATCAAGTTCTCTACCTTTTCCAAGTGGTCTTGCAAATGTTTGATCAATTTTTGGAGTGGTTCTACCCAGAAAACCGAACCAGCTCGTGAGATTGAGGTAATGTTCATATCTTTGAGATTTCTTATTTTATAACCTTCAATTTGCTTGGGGTTTCTTCTTCTATATGTACTTGTATGTATGGTGAATGCTATTGAGAAAGATAGCTTCACAATCAATCCTAATCAAAAGTCTAATTAAAGAAATATGTGAACTAGTTTCTTTGGTTCTAGATTTTTCACATAATTGAGAGTTGTATTATGATTAGATTGATATATAAGGTTGTTTGTGACTTGATTGAATCAATTTTATGATGAATAACCTTGAAATGTGTTTTGATCCTTTTGATTGATAATATCTAGGATTAATGCTCTTGTATGTGTTTTTAGAGACATCTAGGATATATGGAAAAATACGGTCACGCAGCGGAAGCGAGACTAAAATCGAGTTTAGTATAGTTTAAAATTTTTCCATAATTTGAACCTTTACCCTCTAATTAATTAACATATAATACTAAAGATATCATACCTTTGTCGCGTGATCCGATTGATATTGCGTCGATGGTAATCCGCAAGATCTTTCAATCCAATCACAAACGTGAATCGCCTAGGAGCGTGGTCTCCCTTCTCTTTGAATTGTGTACCTGAGGATGGATTAACAAAACTTTTTCTTTTTCGTTAGTCACAACAAGTTCCAAGAGACAACAAAGAATGTTCCGGTCACTTTTGAATTCACAATCTTTATATTGAAACTCGCGTGAACTTTATTCGAAATTGTGCACCAAACCTTTTGATGTAAAAGTAACTAGTGCACTATCGAAATAAGAACAAACTTTTCTCTCTATTCCTCTTGGCCGAAAATCACACTAGTCTAAGAGCTGGATTCTATTTTTCTTTAGCTAAAGAAAAAAAAACTCTCAATTAAGCATTAGAGTTATTCGAATTCTATATAAAGAACATATATATTATGGCCGAACGTCACATGCCAAATAATATATATTTGTCAATATATATTTCCCCAATTATGCATAATGTATAATGTATATATAAGTCAATATATATTATATACGATTCTGCATGCCTTTTTATTCTGCATGCTGTTTAAATATATATATATATATATATATATATATATATCTATATATTCCGCATGCTTTATAAATATATCTATATATAATCCGGCTAATTGCCATATATTTCATATATATCGATATATTGAGGCTGAAATCCTTTACCATGTAGGATTTATGTCTTTTGACTTAAATCCTAACCCTAGGTAGATTTCCTTAGAATTCCAAACCCTAATCCAACTCTTTAGTGTATTTGTGACTATATAAAAGACTTCCTTATTTAATTAGATAAATAAATCCCTTATTTATCTACTTACCAAATAAAGTCTTTTATTTTATTTATACTACCACAATAGTATACTATTAAGAAACATATTTCCTAGTCAGAAAAAGATTTTGATTTTAATTAAATAATTAACTAATAAATTAATTAATTTCCATTTAATCAATCAATAAAATAAAATAATATTTAGACTATTATTCTAGTCTTGTCGCCCACACCATATACATGGGCCTAATATTTTTTTTCTTATTTTATTTAATCCATTAGACTTTAATTAAAAAGCCCATATGTGAACCAGACCCATTCTTACTAAAAGAAACAAGCCCACATGCCTTTCATTAATATATTAATATAATTGATCAGCCCATTAAATAAATAATGTGCAAATTATATTCTTAATATATTAAATACAATTATAGATGGACCCATAAATTGGTCCGATAGAATATATCAAGTGATCCATGCAAGTCCGTGTGGATTGGGGATCTTGGTGGGCTATCTAAATTTAAGCTTCAATAATCACAATCAACAAATGATTCACTTAGGTCCGATCTATTAATTTTAACTCATTCCACTAAAGAGCTAAAATTGAACTCTTAAATAAAGATAGAATAAGTAAATATTTCTCATTCGTACCCTAGACAATCTTATTGGAGATGGTGTATCCTCGTGAAGAATATCAGTAATCGCCAAGAGCTCATAGACCGCCTATAGCTCTCCAAGTTACCATATTTACTCATATGACCACGTTTTGAACTTGGATATTTTGACTTGTCCAGAAGCCATGTTTCAATAGACTCTATCGAAAACTTAACGTTAAGATTCAATATCCAATACCTCAAAACATCCATATGATGATATTCTACTCTCATTTAATAACTGGAGCCACGATGTCCATATCTATAAATGAAGTCCTCTATCGATTAACAAATGAATACCACTAAACTATCGAGGATAGATTATGCTATATAATCGTACTCATTGATAACTCAAATGATAACACTTGCAACCATAAGTCCATCATTTATCTCAGGATTAAGATAGACTCTCCGATTGTCTTGATAATGAAAAAACTTTTATCTACTAACGGTTCTAGATAAAGTATTTCATTGTGATCCTATTCAATGCACCCAGTGCACTAGATTCTTTTACTCGAAGACCCTTCGATGATTTCAGACTCATCATAACTCATTTGATCCCACTCAAATGCTAGCAAAAGAATTCTACAACTTTAACAAGATAAATGTGCCCAACCTTTAACTTAAATTGTGAACATTATTCAAGACTAACTAAAGAATTGTGTTTACCTCATACATATCCAGATGTACGAACAATTCTTCTTTTCTCATAGTCTTTTGACCTTATGATTATTTACTTTTGACAATTATAATATTCAATCTATAAATGCTATAAGATTTGTTTAAATCATAAATCACTTTATTAATATGAAAAGATTGTCAAAAACAATATTACACTCTTGCTATTGAGCATAATCCTAACATAGGATTTAATTGATTTATCATTATTTTATTGCTCTAAATCTTTAGGTAGAATATTCATTGAATACATTTTAGGGATAATATCATTTTAGTCCCTGTGGTTTACCATATTACCTGTTATGGTCCCTGTAGTTTCAGTATTAGCCATTTCAGTCCTTCTGTGATGTTTTCTATTAAAATCAGAGGTCAGATGGTCAGATGACCGTTATGCCCTTAGTAATAGTAGAGTTGGTTGTAAAGACAATATTACCCTTCTAATAATTAATTAATAATTAATCAAATCAAATTGATTTCAAGCCCCTATCCCTATATTTTCACTCATCATCATCCTACACGCGTTCTCTCTCTTCTTCTCTTCCTTCACCACCACTACCACCAAATCCCTCTATTTTCACTCAAAAATCATTCTATGTCTGTCGCAACCCATCACCGATCAACCCCCATCCTCCACCTAACCCCACAATCCCAAATTCTCTCCATGCGCCACTCCCTCCTCTCTAGCCTCGTCACCACCGCCCAGCTAGCCGAATCATACTTCAACTCAACGAAGCACAGTCCCTCGACGACCAAATCGACATAAATGAAATCACCATCGCCTTGCTGGGGTTCTTGTTGGAGTCCAATTTTTTATTTTTATTTTTGGTGTTGAATCTGATTGAAAATGGTGTAGATCTGGTGGTTTTTTCTGTTTTTTTTTTTTTTTTTTTTTTTTTTTTTTTTTTGTGTGGAATATAATTGATGAAGTGTGTTTGGATATGGATTGATGAAGACGAGCTATGAGTTAGATTGAAGAAAAGAATTATTTTTTTGTTGTTTCTGGATTGAAGAAAGAAATTGACTAAGAACATGTTTGCAGAAGAAAAGATTGGTGAGGGAGGAGAAGAGATTAGGGTTTGGAGAGAGAGAAAAGAATAGATTAATTTTTTAAAAAATTAATAAATTTTATTTTTATTATTATTTTGTTAGTATTTTTAATTTTAATTTTATTTAGTTTTATTAGTTTCATTAGTTTTTTTTGTTGAGAGAATTAGTTTAATTAGTTTTTTAAAAATTTAGTCACGTTTGAGAGGGTAAACGAAGACCTTTTTTCATGAGTGAATCGAGTGAAGAAATGGCCTGTGAGAGACGGCCCTGAGAGACGAGACTGAGCAGAGATTCAAAGGGTTTTCTTTCAAAGTGGTGGGAGATTAGAGAGCATCGATGGCTCCGGCGAGCATCGCCAGTTCAGTTGGAGAGCAAAATGACTGTATGTGGGTGGGTTCAATCGATCAAGATGCGAGAGAGAGAACAAAGAAGACAAGCTTTGTTCTGGTGGGTGGGTGGGTTCGATCGATAGAGAGCACATAAAAGATAACCAAAATTTGATTTGGTTTTTGGGTTTTTACTTCTACCTAGAAATTGATAGGTTTTTTTTTTTTTTTTTTGTGTTTTGGTGGATCTGATAAAAATTTTATTGACAGCAGAGTTGTGTGTTTTTAGTGACTGATGTAAAATGAGAAGTTGGATTGAGATAAAGATGGAGATGAAGTTGATTGTTGGATATTGCGAATGAAAATTGTTGATTGGAGACTTGGAGTTGTCTGAAAAAAGAAGAGGAAGAAAGCAAAGCTGGTTTTCTTTGTGCTTGGTCTACTTTGTTGTTTTCTTATGTGGCTCGAGATGTGTTCTTTGGGCCCTGCATGTGTTGCATCTTTGCTCTGTATGAGCTTTCAATCAAAAAAAAAAATAGTTTTTTAAAAATTTAATTAGTTTTATTTTAAATTTAATTAATTATAAATTTAATTAGTTTTTTTTTTCATTTTTTATTTAGTTTTATTTATTTTTTTCAGTTTGTATTTAATTAATTTCAAAATTACCATTATGCCCTTTCATCAAACAGGTTTCTAGAACCTTTGATGTTGAATTACCGTCTTATCCTCGTTGACCGGACGGAATTTTGAGAATCCCTAACGGAATTGGACGGTAGGGACTAAAATAGAGATTAATTGAAAACATTTGGACCTGCATAGCTAATACTGGAACGACGGGGACCAAAACGTATAATATGGTAAACCATAGGGACTAAAATGGTAGTTTCCCTACATTTTATGATTCTAGCATTTTTGTGTATGTTTGTAACATCTTGAATATGTGCTTCATGATTATGATTTATTCAAGTGTTATTTGTTTGAATAAAACTATGAGTTTTATGTGTTAGGTGTTTACACATGCTCTAGGTTTTTATTCAAGTTTTGCATCTAGACTTTTATTGCTTGTGTTCTCACATGTTTAGGTCTAGTTGTTCCATGGAATGTATTGATCATATGTTCTATGATGAATTGATTGTTTGCATCATTTTCATTTACATGATCACACTAGTAAGTCCTTGTAAAAGGCATAAAGTCTTGGTTAGAGTCGGGAGGACTTGGATAGCCAAGCAAGAAGTCTTGTCTAGAGTTGGGAGAACTCGGATAGGCAAGTAAGGAGTCATGGCTAGAGTCGTGAGGACTCGGATAGTCATGTATGGGAGGCTCTCTAGATGCATGAGTGCCTTGGATAGGGAGTTGGCTTCTATATTGGTAGGCCTAGGCGTATGGATAAACATAGACTCCAAAAGAGCGGGGTACATGGGATGTGTATGCACTCTTGAGGAATTTCTAATTTACCATCGATGTTGGTTTTGTATGTTGTCCAATATATGGTGGATTCACATCATTGAGGGATTTCATACTTTCCAATAGGGTTGGGTAAACATAGACTCCTATAGGAAGTTGATCTAGGATTGGTCACTTTGTGGAATTTCTAATTTACCATCTAATATATATAGTACCCAATGGTTGTAGTTCAACCTGTGGATGTTTCCTCCTTAGAGGTTTTACCACGTTAAAAAATCTCTTGTGTTAATTCTTTATATCTCTATCTCTTATATTTGTATTTGTGTATGTTGTTATCTTATTACATATTATTCACTTGTGATGTATATTAAAACAAGATTTTGTAAAGTGTGATTTGTTAACTAATTCATTTTGATCATATTTGTAAATATAATTCTTTTATATATTGTAATTTTTATGTATAGTGATATTTGATTATACTTGTAATACATTAAACAAATATTGAAATACAAGTATTCTTTGTTGTTGAGTTTATGTGTCCTTATACCTCATACAACTAATTGATATATATAGACAATGCCTAAATGATCATATGCTTATTTTGTCTATGTATGAATTCTTGGTTTATGTGTTGTATGTAAAGCTACCTTGAGGGACAAACGAAAGTTTGTTCAAGGGATTGAAAAAGGTGTAAAAACCTATTCATACCCCCCCCCCCCCCCCCCCCCCCCCCCCCCCAAAAAAAAAAAAAAAAAAAAAAAAAAAAAAATCTAGGTATGCTTTAAACTATTTAACTACGTTTGTATATTTTCAAAAACCCTAGACAAGCATCAATTAATTTCCATAGAATGAATTGAACAAATCTAAACTTGAATTAATTAATTAAATTTTGGAGTTTGAATCATAACATGAGCATCATATAGGTTCACATATATTCCCTAGTATGGATTTAGTTACACATAATTAAAGAGGCAAGAGAAGAGATAGAAAAGATGAAACCCATGATATTTATCACTAAGCTTCCTTGAATCTTCAAGTTCCTGAGCCTTCTTCTCTAATCTTCAAGCTTCAATGTGCAACGATGGAATGAATGATTAAAGATTGATGGTTTTATGATAAAGGTCATGTAGATAAGGTTTGATTGTTGTTGGTGGAGAAAGAGAGTCTTTTTCGAACTAAAAGAATGGTATTTATAATCCCACAAGATTAGGGCTTCACAAACTCCTTGGAAATCTTGGAATAGTGTTGATAACGGTTTGTGCGTCGCGGCTTTCTAGCGGTTCCATCTCTAGAATTCTCTGTAGTTGTGCCGCGGTTTGTTTCTTCTGCTTAAGCAGCGGTTGTCCAGCGATGACACCTCTGATTTTTATTGCGGTTGTGTCATGGTTTGTCCAAATATCCCAGACCGCGATCAACTAGTAGTTAATGCCCAAATTGCCCTTTTTCATCATGATTTAACCCCTTTTCTTCTTGAATGCTCCCAAACACCTTTTATATGGAATGTGACCTACACATGCTCAATAAACAACATAAAATACCTAAATAACTCAAGAATACAAGACATACATAATGGGGACCAAAACATATATAAATTGACCGATCAATAGTGTATCTAGTGATTGCCAAAAGGATGTCACAACGCTTTAGAAATTTCAAGATCACCCAAATTCGTCGAGAAGAAAACTAAAAGGTAGACGCCCTCTCCAAACTCACCACTGCCATCACACGGATATACCCAAAATCCATTGCAGTGGCACATCTCCCATGACCAAACACAGAAGATTGTAATGAAGATTTGGAAGTACACGAATTGGACACAACAAATGATACCTGGATGATGCCCATCCAAAGATATCTTGATAGCGATATCTTACTAGAAGACCATTTTTTTTTTTGAAACATCAATTTATTAATAGATCAACCAACCATTACAAACCAAGGACTGATCACCTAGACGGCCAAAAGACCAAAACAATCGCATATCAGAAACGAAACACAAACAGCAGAGCCAAGGACCAGGATGCCAAACCAGAACCTGAATACAAAAGCAAGAACACAAAAACAAAACTACACAATATCACCCCATTCTAATCTATTCCCACAACCACTAGAACCATTTTTTGCAAGACAATCCGCAAAAGAATTCAGCTACCTAGGCAAAAACTTAATCTCAAAACCATCCCAATAGTGAAGAATCTGCCTGATATCATACACTAAACTAACAAAATTCAGATTCCCAAAATCCACAACATTGCACTAAGACATAATAGATTCTAAGTCACTGAAAATAATGATATTGCAACCCAAAATAGGCTGCCTGTCAATCACTAGCTGACATGCCCTGTGTATGGCCTAAATTTTAGTAGAGATGGCATCCAAAAGCCCCACATAATACGAAAACAAGCATAAGATCTTTCCATTACAATCCTGAAACACACCACCAATTCCAGCATCTCCAGGATTACCTCTAGACGACCCATCCACATAAAAACAAAACTTTGAAACAGCGGGATGACTCCAAGCATTAGCCCTATTTACCTTGGCTGAACATGAATCCACGCATCTTTCCTTTAAGTTCAGTAGGAGCAAAGATAAATCCACATTAGAACCACGACCATGATTTTTAAACCAAATAGCTACAAGAAACTTGATCATATCCAGCGCCTTTCCCTGATTAGCAACAATGCCATGAAAAACCACCTCATTACGACACTCCTAAAATTTCCAATAGCAAAGAAAAGAATGTTCCACGTTCTCTTTCTTGAACTTGATGGACACAAAGCATTCCAACCCAACACCGAATCCTTAACTGACAAAGAAGAACACACCTTAACATCCATGCGGGAAATTGTGGAAATCACACAGGGGGTAAGAGCTTGGCTCATACATTTTCTTGATCATGAGTTCCATATTATAAAATATTTTTCATACATGAACCTGGTTTTATTCATGGTACTAGTATTCTTTCTAGTCTTCGGTTTCTAGAATGTAAGATGTAGTTGCACCGTTAATGTTGTCATTTTTTCCTTCTTTTTTTTTTCTTTTTCTCTAAAAGCTTGATGTTCTCTTATTTCGCTTTGTCATTTATTTTCTCTGTTAAATGTTTATGATCCTCTAGATATTTAATTTTGGGGATTCTCTAATATATTGCAGTTCCTGCTATTTTAATACTGTTTTTAGAGAGTTTTATTGTGTTATTTTTGTTCCTTTTTCTTATGCTCATTTTTAATTTCTACATATTAATCAATCTTGCACCGTAACTTCTCACAAATTTAGGGAGATTACTCTTTTTTCTATGGCTTTTTTGATAGGTCCTTCTATTTCTCTTTAACCAACACAGGGTATTACATAGCTACTTCTAAATACTGGAGACAAGGACCAGCTATATGAAACGAAAAGGTGGTACCTAGGTTGAAAAAGGAAAGGGGAACACTCATGCTATAGTGTTCATAAGACATCCTTAGATGAAACTAGGTCTAAAGGACTTAATAGGTCCATAGGGACTTGTCACTTGCCTTAATAAGGTAGGATTGACACCATTATGGGAGCTTGAGTAAAGAGAGCAAACTTGCATGATTCTCATATGCAAAAAGTTGATTTATTTTGTGCTCTTTTGTGATTGCTTGAGTTGTATCGTGAATAATATAGAATAAATGTTGAATAATGTTCTTTTTGGGAAATCGTGCACAGTTGCCTAGTTTGTAAATGCATGGTTTTCTATGTTTTCTCAAGTATGTCTATCTATTTGAGGAATGTTCTTTTTGATAGTACATTTGTTTGATCTCAAAATTTTCTCCATGTTCATGATTTTTATGATATGCATTCTTAAGCTCTCTCTTGAAAAAGGGCTACTGGCACATGGAGTGCATCTGCCCAATGTATGTAAAGGCTACTTATGTGAAACTGAGTATAAGCCATCAAGAAAGTTACTTTGGCATGAAAAACAGAAATACATGCATTCTAAGCTTATAAAGGATAAAAACAGAATTTGTTGAAAATTTTTGTTGATGATGTGTTATGGTGCATTGCTATATAAAAAGACCTCAAATTTTAATAAAAAATGATGTGTCTTGCAATGAATAAAGTTGATATATATATATTTATATATATTTGATGAAATTAGATCACTTTGCACACAAATGCTTGGATATATATCTTATAATTGTAACAAACAGATTTAAATTGGTTTGACTTCATTTGGAAATCCTTTTGATTGTTGCTTTGATTGATTCTCATGCATGAGCTTAATAATGCTCATTATATATGCTGAGCAACACTGCCACACACACACACACACACACACACACACACACACACACACACACACCTTTTTTGAATAAAATCTCCTTGAATCTCTCTCAATGACTTGAATTGCATAAAGTTTAACTATATGATTATGCTTCTTTGCTTGTAAGTAGCTTTATTTTCCATGGTAACCCGGATTGTGGAACTCCTTTGCCTCTCTCATGACAAAAACAGGGAAGTGGTCTTGGGATTTAGTGGGAGTAAATAGATTCTTATATCCTTTTGCATTTGGATTAGCTACATATTGAAGGGGAATAACCCATTTAGGGGGAGCAAGCATACTTTGCATTGTTTTTTAATCATCTCACATATACTTGTTGTCTTGAAAAGTTGCTTGCTATTATTCTCACATGTGTGCTCAAGAGATTGAAGACATTGAAGATTTATATCCTTAGGTATCTTTTTGTAATACAGTGAGAACAATTGTTGACAATAGCTTCTTTTCATTTTTTATTGTTGTGAGGAGTGGTTTTATCACGAAATGGCCAAAAAGAGAGATTGTAAGGTTCTCCATTTTGTGATTGACATATTTCTTTAATAAACCACATTAGGATTTTTTGCATTGGGTAGATTAGGATATTCATGTGCTCAATAGTTGATCATGATCATGAGAGAGAAAGGTAGAGAAAAAGTTAGTGAGAGAGCCGTATTCCTTTGGTCATGAAGGGGATTAGGTGGCAAATAATGGCTGGGTTTTGAGGAAGGATTTCAGGGATGATTTGGTATCAATCTTTATTGATAACCTAAGTCCTTGCGGTGATTCGGAAGCGTTGTGAAGGTTTTTCAAGCCTTTAGGGAAGTTAAGAGATGTTTACCTTTCTTCGAAAAAGAGCTTTCATGGGAGTAGTTCTAGGTTTATCCGTTTCGATCCATGGAAGAAGCAACAAAAGTAGCCAAGAGGGTGAATGGGATGGTTTTCTATGGTTGTCAAGTGAGTGCTAAGGTGGTGGCGTCTGGCTGGAATAGAAGAAGATCTTTGGTATCTAAGATTCAAAGTAGGCATGAAGCGGAGCATTTGCATAAGGCTAAGATTAGTAGGTCAGCTGGTTCGAGGAGTATAGAAGGCGGAGGAGGGTGAAGGAAAGTATTTGCAGTAGCAGAAGTGGTTGCAAGACAAATGTTCTTTTGTAGAGATTATGGGTAGGAATCTAGGTATCAAACAAGCAATTAAGGAAGAAACTAGAGTAAAACAGCAAAGTGAGACTAAGGAAATCAAAAGGGGAGATGATTAGAGGTTTTGAACTACGACGTGGAAGGATTCGTTTATTGAAGATGGTTGGCTCAATTGGTGTGGTATAGGTAGGCTTAAAAAGTTCGCAAGTATGGCCAGCCAGAATTTTAGGCTAACATCAAGGGGATTCTCCTTTTCAACTTCTTATTTAGGGGACAAACTCATTCTGTGGTGCTTTGATTCAAATATGGAAAAGGAAGGCATAGTGAAAAATAGGTTCTTTTGGGATAATTGTTTTGAGTTTATGGATGAGTGGAGTGCTAATGTTATTCCTTCTCTAAAGTTGGCATGGATAAACTGTTTTAGAATTCCTTTAAATTGTTGAATGAATTCATTTTTCATAGAGATAGAAAGGAAGCTTTGTGAACCATTGTTGATTGATGAGGAGACGTTGTCAAGAAGAAGACTTGATAGAGGAAGATTCCTGGTGTTGGTACCTTGTAAGCAATCGAACTTTGGTATGATTAAGGTGGAGGTAATGTCTGGTGATTTTATGGTGAAGGTGGAGAAGGAACCGGAGACGGTGTATGTGTATTAGATAGAGCATTTCTAGGTTTGAAGATGAAAAAGGACAAAACGGTTTTGAATTTTTTGCCAAATAAGGCAAGGTTGCAAAATGTAGCAGGGGTTGGTGATGTGTCAAAAGCAAGCTTTGTTCAGACTAAAAAGGATTTGGAGGTAGGAGGTGTCAGAAGCAAGTTTAGTAAAGAAAGAAAGGATTTCTTCTTTAACTTTGATAGACATGTGCAGTTTATATCAAGTAAGGCAAGTGATGAGAGGGGAACTTTTGTAGTCAACCGGTTCATTTTCAAGCAAAATAGAGTTGGTCTTGTGAGTGAGAATCACAAGGATATGGCCAGGGAGTTAAAGATGGTGATAAGGTTTTGTCTTCTTTAGGTAGTCTTAATAGCAGTGAGGAGAAAATAAAGAGGGAAGGCAACTCTGATAGAGAAGATAATAAAGTGGCTAAGAGTTTGTCCCTTTTAGGGTGTAACAAAAGTGGCTAAGAGATGGGGAAATATGGATCCTTCTCTGATTCCTTTTTACTAAAGATGAAAAAAACTGATATTATTGCCTTAGAAAAGAGTGTATCATTAAAATGCTCAGGGTGTGGGATTTGATGCGATAAAGGTAACCTAATAAAGCTAAGGTATGTTGATGATATCAAGGAAGGTGGTGGCAAAGGAATGGAGAGTAGCATTGGTAATGATGGCTTGGATATCTCTAAAAGAAGGAGTTTGTTTCAAAAAAAAAAGCTTGGGGTGTTGTGATGGAGTTGCTTTCAAAAAATGGCATGGAAGGTGAGGTTGATAGGGTAAGCTCTAGCCCTTTGTGTTTTCAAGAAAGCTCTAATGGTAAAGTGTTGGGATTTATGCTCTAAAGCTTGTAATTTGTAAATGTTATAAATTCATTAATAAAAGAAGTAGTTATTTCATTCAATTAAATGACTCATACGTTTATATTATATGTGTTAAACATCCAAGATTGCTAGATGTAATCTCAAACTGAGTATATGAATGTCGTATACAAAGGAATTCATTTTGAGACATGCAATCTAAAGAGTCCGTAGAAAGCACATAAAGCTGGGTACTTTATTTGTGGTTAATCTACAGTTGCGGTCCATTCCGTAATATACGGTGGTCTTATCCTAGACTACTCATATGGTGATATGAGAATGGAGGTACCTTATATGATGTGATCATATAGGACTGGGCCACGATCTATATGAATCTATCACTAAGATCCGTTAGTTCAAAAGATTCATATATATCGACAAATGATGGCTGTATATTGGTGATCTAAATCCTGAGTGTCTTATTGACTCCTTCAAGTTAGAACGTGTTTCTTGACATACTATGGGTGAGATCGGAGTAGCATTCCCGGTCAATAACTCTCTATCTTGGAATCACGATTTTGGCTTGTGGTTGGAAAGGTATGCACGTAGTAGAGGAATCCACTCCTTCTTGCGAGAAGTAGATGAGTAGTTCCCTTAAGGGTTTATTCGGGACTTGAATGATTAAAAGCGCTCTCCTTCTTCCATAAAGGAATGAAGGATATAATCATTCATTAGAGAATAAATGGTACTTAAAGGAAAATATATAATTAGAGAGGTATAACAGACTTTATGACCTAGCTCTAATTATAAACTACTTGTGGATGATCATACCATATGTAATAGCTATATCGATGGACACTGATAATTTGGTTATGTTAAACATCTACAGTTACGAGAGTATAACCTTGGGTTGTTAGTGGAATAACTCCGAGGTTAATAATTGTAAAATATTAATTAAATAGTTTAATTAATTTTTCTAAGTATTATTGGAGCTCAAAAATTGTTGGTCCATTAGGTCCCCTTGCTAGCTCTTTACGATTGATAGTAACAAGGCTCACGGAGAATTGGATGGTCCAATTAATTATGTTACGAAAGTAACTTAAATATATTCTGTGAATTAATTAAATGATATGATTATTTAATTATTATATTATTTAATTGATTAATTAAATATTATTAAATAATATAATTATTTAATTGACATATTAATAATTAAGAGTTATTAATTGTTATTTGGAGGTTTCAGTTTCGAACATTGACAAGACCAAAAAAATAAAATAATAAGAGATTATTTTTATTTGCTTTAAAAAGGTCAAATGTTCAAACCCTAGTGGTAACCGAATTAAAAAGGATTTATAATCCTATTTCGACTTGGTTTACTAAACTCTAGGTTCCTAGTATATAATATATACTTATCAAGAAAAATAAACTAACATAATCCTAATTGAGAGAGAGGCTGAGAGAGTGCGGCAAGGTGAAAGGAAAAGAAAAAAGAAAATATTTTTTTTCCACAAGCTTGGCCGAATTCAAGGAAGAAGACAAACGATTGTCTTCAGGATCTCTCAAGCCTCCATTCAACTGCTCCCAGAATCCATGACGTGCCCACACACACAGTTGCTAGATCGCGGGACATAGCTCGGAAGGCTTAGTGGTGAAAGATCGAAAAGAAAACGAAGGAGTGTTCTTCAAAGGTATGAAAACAAATCTCTTCCTCATGTTCATGTATACAAAAAGGTCCAAAGATGATAAAATTTTTAAAACCTATCGATATTAACAAAACTTTCCGCTACGACACTTGCATAAAGTTGTTGTGGAGGATAGGTGTAGCTTGTTGGATATAGAGTCTAGAATGGGTATGGGGTCTAATGCTGACAAATTTAGCACTAGTTCTTCTATGTCTAGTGAAGATGTTATGGTGGTGGATTCTAATAGGCCTGGTCTTTGTGTAGTGGGAGTTGATTTAGAAGGTCCAGCTGTTGATGTGTTTATTAACCTTAAGGGCAAGGCATCTATGAGAGATGAAAGGGATTGTAGTAATCTTTGTGTGATTTCGATATCAGCTACTAGAAGACAAGGAGGTAAGAGTTTCTTTCCTTCAAGAAGTCTTTGCATGAAGATTAGGAGTGTGAGTGAAAGTATACAAACGTAGTTAAATAACTTAAAGCATACATAGAGAGGGGGTGAATAGGTTTTTACACCTTTTTCAATCCCTTGAACAAACTTTCGTTTGTCCCTCAAGGTAGCTTTACATACAACATATAAACTAATAATTCATACATAGACAAGATAAGTATATGATCATTTAGGCATTGTCTATATATATCAATTAGTTGTATGAGGTATAATGACACATAAACTCAACAACAAAGAATACTTGTATTTCAATATTTATTCAATGTATTACAAGTATAATCAAATATCACTGTACACAAGAATTACAAAATACAAAAGAATTATATTTACAAATAAGATCAAATGAATTAGTTCACAAATCACACTTTATAAAATCTTGTTTCAATATACATCACAAGTGAATAATATGCAACAAGATAACAAAATACACATATACAAATATAAGAGATAGAGATAGAAAGAATTAACACAAGAGATTTTTTAACGTGGTAAAACCTCAAAGGAGGAAACATCCACGGGTTGAACTACAACCATTGGGTACTATATATATTGGATGGTAAATTAGAAATTCCTCAAAAGTGACCAATCTTGACCAACTTCCTATTGGAGTCTATGTTTACCCAACCCTTCTATTGGAAAGTACGAAATCCCTTAATGATGCGAAGCCACCATATATTGGACAACATACAAAACTAACATCGATGGTAGATTAGAAATTCCTCAAGAGTGCATACACATCCCACGTGCCCCGCTCTTTTGGAGTCTATGTATATCTATATGCCTAGGCCTACTAATATACAAGCCAACTCCCTATCCAAGGCACTCATGCCTCTAGAGAGCCTCCCATGCATAGTTATCCGGACCTTCCCGATCCTAGCCATGACTTCTTGCTTGGTTATCTGGACCTCTTGTCCTAACCAAGACTTCCTTGCTTGACTATCCGGACACCTTATCCTAGTCAAGACTTTATACCTTTTACAAGGACTTCATAGTGTGATCATGTGATTGCAAATGATGCAAACAATCAATTCAACATAGAACATGTGATCAATACATTCCATGGAACAACTAGACCTAAACATGTGATAACACAAGTAATAAAAGTCTAGATGCAAAACTTGAATAAAAACCTAGAGCATGTGAAAACACCTAACACATAAAACTCATAGTTTCATTCACACAAATAACACTTGAATAAATCATATCCATGAAGTACATATTCAAGATGTTATAAACATACACAAAAATGCTAGAATCACAAAATGTGTTCAATGAATATTCTAGCCAACAATTAGAGCAAGGATATATTGAATAATCAATTAAATCCTATTTTTCTCTAAATACACATACAATTGAATTAATCCTAGATTTTATCAATCAAATGATCAAAACACATTTCAAGGATTATTAATCATAAAATGATTCAATCAAGTCACAAATAATCCTAGATATCAATCTAATCACAATACAACTCTCAAACATGTGAAAAACCTAGAATCTAAGAGACTAGTTCACATATGTCTCTAATTAGACTTTTGATTAAGAATGATTATGAAGCTATCTTTCTCAATAGCATTCACCATACATATAGAAGAAGAAACCCCAAGCAAATTGAAGGTTATAAAAGACGAAATCTCAAAGATATGAACACTACCTTGCCATCACGAGCTGGTTTGTTTTTCTAGGTAGAACCACCACGAAAATCGATCAAATAGCTGCAAGACCACTTGGAAAAGGTAGAAGACTCAATTACAAACAATCTCCAACTGAATCAACCAATTCTGACTTCGTATGAGAAAGTTATGGTGTTTGGAATGTGAGAAAAATTGGAGAGAAAAATCTGATTTGGATTTCAAGCTTTTTCTTCTTTAAATGAAATGGAGGGAAATGAAAATATTTAAAAGGAAGAGAGAGAGGGAAGAAACCGGCCAATGGAGGCATGCCACATCAGCACCCCGTGTGGGGAGTGTAGGGAAAAATACCATAGTACACGCAGCGGAAGCGAGACTAAAAATAGATTTAGTAACTTTTAAAATTTTTCCTTTTTATGAACCTTAAACCCTTTAATTAATTAAACATATATATTATCTAACAAAAGAAGAATACCTTTTGTCGCGTGATCCGATTGACTTACGTTGATGGTAATCCGCAAGATCTTCAATCCTAGCATGAACATGAATCACCTAGGAGCGTGGTCTCCCTTTTCTTTGAATTGCAAACCTGTGAATGGACAAACAAACTTTTCTTTTCTTTGTTAGTCACAAAAACAATCAAAAGAAGACTAAGATTATTCTGATCACTTTTGAGTTCTCAATCTAATGATCGAAACTCGCGTGAACCTAAATCGATGTTGTACACACAAGCTTATTGATGAACAAGCAAATAGTGTACCATCAAAGAATAATCTATCACTCTTTTATGTTTTAGTAGAATAAAATAATGCTCTCTATGAATTAAGAAGAAGAAGAAAATTGTTTCTCAAGCACAAACCCTAGAGTGGCCGAATTCTATAAGTCCACTTATATAGGTGGCCAAATTTTCTTTCCTTCTTTTTATTAGGGTGGCCGAATTCTACACTAAAAGGGACTAGGGTTGCCGCAATACACAAGCCAAAAAGAGTTTGTGTTGCACCCTAATTTCCATCTAGTTTAAGACTTCAAACCCTAATCCAACTCATAGATATTTTATTCTTTTATTTGACTAAATAAAAAGACTTCTTATTTGATTAAATAAATAAAATTAATTATTTATTTTCTTATCAAACAAGTCTTTTAATTTTAGTATACTACTACCAATAGTATAACTCTAGGAATCATATTTCCTAATCAAAAAAGATTTGTTTCTTAATTAAACAATTAATTAATTAATTAATTAATTCTTATTTAATTAATCAATGAAACAAAATAATATATATAGGCTAATATATTAACCCTTGCCGCCCCACTTAAAATAAATGGGCCATATATTATTTTCTTATTTCATTTAATCCATTGGATTTTAAATAAAAAGCCCACATGTGGACCAGACCCATTCTTACTAAAAGAAACAAGCTCACATGTCTTTCATTAATATATTAATATAATTGAGCAGCCCATTAAATAAATAATGTGCAAATTATATTCTTAATATATTAAATGCAATTCTAAATGGACCCATAAATTGGTCCGGTAGAATATATCAAGTGATCCATGCAAGTCCGTGTGGATTGGGGATCTTGGCGGGCTATCTAAATTTAAGCTTCAATAGACATAACCTAATCACAATCAACAAATGATTCACTTAGGTCCGATCCATTAATTTTAACTCATTCCACTAAAGAGCTAAAATTGAACTCTTAAATAAAGACAGAAAAGGAAGATGTTCCTCATTCATACCCTAGACAATCATGTTGGAGATAGTGTATCCTCGTGATTAATATCAGTAATCGCCAAGAGTTCATAGACCGCCTATAACTCTCCAAGTTACCATATTTACTCATATGACCACGTTTTGAACTTGGATATTTTGACTTGTCAAGAAGCCATGTTTTCAATAGACACTATCGAAAACTCAACGTTGAGATTTAATATCCAATTACCTCAAAACATCCATATGATGATATTATACTCTCATTTAATAAATGGAGCCACGATGTCCATATCTATAAATGAAGTCCTCTATCGATTAACAAATGAATATCACCAAACTATCGAGGATAGACTATGCGATATAATCGTACTCATTGATAACTCAAATGATATCATTTGCAACCATAAGTCCATCATTTATCTCAGGATTAAGATAGACTCTCCGATTGTCCTGATAATGAAAAGACTATTATCTATTGACGAATCTAGATAAAACTTTTCATTGTGATCCAGGTCAATGCACCCAGTGCACTAGATTCTTTTACTCGAAGACACTCCGATGATTTTAGACTCATCATATCTCATTTGATCCCACTCAAATGCTAGCAAAAGAATTCTACAACTTTAACAAGATAAAGGTGCCCAACCTTTAACTTAAGTTGTGAACATTATTCAAGACTAACTAAAGAATTGTGTCTACCACATACATATCCAGATGTACGAACAATTCTTCTTTTCTCATAGTCTTTAGACCTTATGATTATTTACTTTGACAATTATAATATTTAAACTATAAATGCTATACGTTTTGTTAAACCAGAAATCACTTTATTAATATGAAAAAGATTATTAATTACAATATTACACTCTTGCTATTGAGCATAATCCTAACAGGGCGCGTGTAGCACACGTGGACAGAGGGTTGTCTAGCCCATGTGTCACACATGGCCCACACGTGGGCACCATGGCTTGGCCTTTGGCCGAGCAACCTCCTCTCACGCTCCGCTTACGTTCTTCAACCGTATTCTGTCCTCTGAACTCCGATTTTGAATCCATCTTCGGATTACGAATCGTGACTCCCTCACATATAACGATGACTATAAAACTTTGACAAAAGGTTGAGAAATCATCTCAGAATACGACGACGAAAATAATTCAACGAAAGAGAACGAAAAGTAGCATAACTATATCGTTTGGACTCGAAACATAATGCATGAGTAACTGAAATGACCGGGACTCAATAAGGAAACATAAGAGATCATGTTCAAGTCCAAAATCAAGAATACGAAAACATATAAACACAAAATCACACACGTATACAATTTCCTAGACATAGTCCTAGAACATGCAAATTACAATGTTTGTCAAATTAAATATAATGCATGAGCATACATTACCAAGTGTATGAAACTGATATATAAATGTTGTTCAACCATGCAGGGACACATATGAATGAGTTGTGCGTGTGTGCCTAGCCTTGTAAGAGAAATAAGGTCATATATACCTTTGTAGACCGATGAAGCACATTTCTCTTTGAAGCCGGCATTTTGCATGAGTTGTGGCCAAGACTTTTTTGACGCCTTGAATCTTCAATACTTAGATCACTAAACATTACAAGAGAATATCGTTTTGATATGGAATACATACCAAGACAAACCAAAAACCTAACATTGAGTCTTGGTTTTGACTATAATAGTTTAAAGGAGGAGTTGGGTGATCATTTTGTGAATACAGTAGATTAAGAAGGGGTTAGTTTCAAAGAGATGGATTAATTTTTTTGGCCTTTTATCGGGTGTCATGTGTTGGTGTCTTTCTGGTTGTTTTCGTAGTTTGAACACGTTTTTGGTGCAATTCGAGCATGTTTCGTCCACAGTTCCAGTTTTTAGCGTTCAAGTTGCAAACATGTTGGCAAAGAATGGCTCCAGCTCAAACGGGGATTATACTGTTTGGGGTGATGGGTGATTTTGTCTTTTTTTCGGGGAAGTCCCCTACCTTTTCAACGTTTACTTTGTTGACCTCTGTTCCCTATTCTTGTTTGTGTGTGTGTGTGGGTCTGGCTTTCTGGCTTTCGTGTATCTCCTTTTTTTGGCAGGCAGCTGTTTTTGTTGCTTTGTTTAATAAAATTTGCTATTAAAAAAAAATAGTGTGATCAAGATCGGCAATCTTCCCGACATCTCAAAACTTCGGGAACAAGAGCTTCAAAGGTATATCACTTGACTTGTTCTCATGAAGAGTTTAGGTGCACACATAAACAAAACATTCACTTGTGTTTTTATCATCATTTTAGTGTGCATCACACCAATTTCACACTTGCACATAATGCATATAGGTTAGTGTGTTAGATCGCTTAAGAAGGCCTCTTGTTCTCATTGTCACGGTCTTAGTGTCATCTTGATGAATCGCGAAAAATGCTTCTAGTGGATTTTGCGGTCCAAGTGTCGTCTTCAAACACCGCGACAAATCTTCCAAAGGTTTTCCATGTCTTGGTCTCGTCCTAGTGAACCGTGAAAATCAAGCGTGAAGTTTTCTCTAGTGATTTTCTCGGTCGTGCCTTCGTCAAAAAGAACTGTGATATTCCGATGATGTTTGGTTTGCCTTTGTTAAGGTTGGTTTTCATCTTGTCAACCGTGAAAACTAGTTCTTCTCAAAACGATGTTGTTTTTTGAGAACCCTATTAATAGTCCAAGACTCCATCCTATTTGTTTAGAACTCCAAAATTCTGAGTTTTAGTGAAAAGCCTGAGTTCTTAGAGAGAGAACGGTTGAAGAAACCATTTCGGACTCTCCATTCCTTATTCATAAGCATTTAAGATATCATCAAGAATGGGTATTCATTGCATCTTCACTTGGTAGGTAAGAATGACATCCCATCTCATTTATTGTTCTTCTTTTATTACCAAGACATCATTTTATTGCTTTGTCTTTGAAGTTATGGTTATTGATAGGGGTTAGCTAATAACTAGGATTGTTGGGTATTCATATTCACATCAAGTTAAGTATTTAGTGTTAATTTAGCACTTATTTGCATTGAGCATTCATAACATATTCACTTAGACATTAATTCTCTTCATTGAGTCAAAGTCGTGTGGCTACATGTAATCATTGTACAAGCAAAGAGAAGTCTTGCAACCAAAGGTGTTAGTTGGCAAGTATTTGTCAAGTGTCACTATAAAAGGCATGCATGTAGATAGGTTTTAGTTATGATCCTTGAGAAGAGTGACTATGATGTCAACTTAGAATGTAATTAAGCTATCATGTAGTGGATTTCTGTGACTAAATGGCTATTGAGGCTAGTCACGTGGGTTTTTCCCCGTTGGAGGGTTTCCCACGTAAAAATCAAGTGTTTTTTTATTTTCCACACTTTTACTTGATTTTTTTTTGTTATTTTATTGGGTTTTGTGTTTCATCTTGACCAATCGAAAATCTGGGTAATATAATCGATTAACCAACCACACCCCCCCACCCCCCCCCCCCCCCCCCCCCCCCTCTAAAGTTGTTTAGACACACTTTAAGTTTTTTTCAAAGATGAATAATTCTACACCAACGTTCAAATGAAACTAAATTGCTAAAATCATGAAGTATATTGACTAATAACCTGAAACAAATACTTGGTGTGTTCAATATTAATCTAGGGGGGGTGAATAGATTTTATCCGATTTTTGTGTATGGTCAAGATTACGAAAATACCCCTAATAGTCAATATAATCAAGGAATAAAATATCGGTATCGGTATCGATATCGGGCTTATAAATTTATGGATATATCGGGGAAATTATCGATATCGGTGGATATTCGGTAAAAAATTTAAAAAATTATGGATATTTACATCTAAAGATAGATTGTTTTTGTGAAACTTAATTACAAGCTTAAATAAGTAATTATACATAAAATGAATCATATTTCAATGATAAATTAGCATAGTTATGAGTTTATTATAAATTATAACATAGATAGAGTCTGTATATAATTTTTAAAATTGAGTATTTAATATTGCAATATTATATACAATATAAAGAGATTAAATATTTAATAAACCAAATTATCATTAAAAAAAAATATAGTTCCATACTTCCAAGATTCAATCATAATTCATAATTCATACATAATAATACATTGCATGTTTGAAATTTAAAACCAAAATGAATTCCTTGCTGGTTCAAATACATAAGATACATTTCTATCTTGATTCGAATAATATTTTTCCCAGGAAAGCATGCTAGCATAGTTTTCAAGGTAGTTATTAATATGTCACACGTATGTTGCTTGATCTCTTCCAACTGATCCATGAATTAGGTAGTTTGGATTTACCCAACTTGGTGGATATTGTTGATCTGCATGCATAGGTATTGCATATGGAATTTGTGGAGAAGGATAATCAAATATACTGCAGCCACAATAACTACCATAATATGTACTTGAGAACCTAACCTTGTCTGCGAATCACCCAAAGAACTATTTTATGTGTCCATACTCATTGAGGAGAGAGTCATATTCAAAGAATCTTCATCAATTTGACTTGTTCCTCCATGTTGTCTACCACGATTTTGATCAAAATTACCTGCATGAGCATCCCAACCTGCCACACCAGCATCCCAACCTTCGGCACGAACATCCCAACTTATTGTACCAACATCCCAACCTCTTGCACTAGAATCCTAACCTCCTCCATCATCTCCATCATCTTTTCCTCCACTATTTCCATCAGAGGTATGTTGGTCATCGGAAGAGCTGCTAATAGTAACTCCAGATCTATACCAACTTCTTCTCTAATCACTTGTTCAACGTTATTCCCATGTCTCGAGCATGAGAAACAATTTGTGGATCAGGATTTCCCTCATCATCATCCAAATAGGTAGGTCTAACCCAGTCAAAAAAAGGATTCTCATTATCGTCCCCTGCTTCAGCAGCTACTTGAAGTAGATTCATAAAATTAGTTTCATCTACTTTATCTTTTTTAGCTACCATATCTTTAAGTTTCAACTTCATATTATAATAACAATAAACAAGTTGTTCAAGCTTAGAATAGGCAAGTCGGTTTTTTTTTTTTTGTGTGTGGATTAAAGTAAATGTGGACCAATTTCTTTCGCATTGCAAAAGATGATGCTGTTTGTGACAATATGCGAACTACTATTGCACGCAATGATGGAGCACAATTTCCATACATTACCCACCAATCAGCTGCAATAAAAATTATTAAGTATTATAAGTATGAATACCATTTCAATGATATTATTATTTATTATTATTATATAGATTTTTGTAATAAAACTTATATACCCGGTTGCATTTTGCTTCTAGCTGCCATAGCTGCTAGTTCACCAAAACTTTTCTTTCCATCCTTAAAATATGTGAGCTACATTCATGACTCATGAGATTAGTATGTTAATAATATATATAAATATGGGTATATGACACAATACTCCCATACAAAGAAGTTATAATATTTGAATTATAAAATTGATTGTAAGTTGTAACTTTTTACCTCATTTCCAAAATTAGCAATCCCTGCAGCTTCAGGATCTAATTGCGTATAGACAATATGTACGGCTTTCAAAAGATCTGAATTATCCCCAACATTGTCTCTATATTGGTAATTTGGGTTCAAATAGTAAGCTAGAAGAATAAAAAAAACATTAATTTTAGTATAAATAATTAAATAATTTTCAATATATATTATTTGAACAATAATTTAAGTGTTTAAGATTAATTTTAAATTTTTTTTTTGTTGCAAAATATCCCTGGATTTCGGGATGAAATTCACAATATTTCAGGAATATCGGGGGATTTTTATGGAAATTTCGAAATCGACCGGATATTTGTTAGACATTGGATATTACCCCTGTTTCGATATCGATCCCTCTAAAATATAGATATATCAGTGGATATATCGATTTTAAGTTCCTTGAATATAATATAGCAGGTGTAATATGGTGCAGAATATAAAAAACACTTGATATTTATGTGGAAACCCTCACGGGAAAAAATCACGTTCTAGTAAGTGTGCCACACTCGAACCTTGAATCTACTAAATGTGTTAAAGATTACAACCTAATCTCGGTATATAATCACACACCTACCTAATCCCGGTATAAGTGAATCTAGTCCAATTGCTTGTAATTTAAGCTACCTAATCTCGATAGCAACACAAGACTTAGTTCTCAATGAAGAGATAATGAAGCCTATGTGAATATGTATGAATATTCAAAGAGAAAATAAAGCTAGGTAACCTTAGATGCTTATCTAGGATGATGAAACGACAATTAATATAATCCTAGATATCAAGAGCTAAACATAGATTAAGCAATCCTATGAAGCTATCACAATACAACACTCAATCAATTCATCACAAATAATCTCTAACTTGTATTTAGCATATGATCTAATAACATACAAGTAATTAAAGAGATGTCTTAATATGAAAAACACTAAAATTAGATGAAGTTAGTGAAAAACATACCAAGGAAGATGTGATGATGCAAAACCATGCATGGATGCATATGGTCATGGATGATCCTAGATGAACTTTGATGAATAAAGGAAAAGCTTTGAGTGTTTAAAGGTGAGTTCTTGTGAATTTTTTCTCTTGAAAAAATATTCTAAGGAAAAATATGATTTTTGAACTCTTAAAAACAACCTAAAAACATAGAGTCATATATATAGAGGACTTAATTAAAGTGAGGTCGTTTTGAAAAAATTCGCGTCAGGTATGGTAGTGTGTGCTGGTGCGTGCGCTGGTCAAGTAATGCACAACCAGCGCACATCCAAAAATTGCACTAAGTGCTAGTGGACTAGCGCAAGCGAGGGGTGTACGACCAGCAGCAAACCACTGGGCAATTCGCGCTGGTAAGGGTTACGCATGACCAGGGGCGCATGACCAAGGGCGCAAGACCAGCAACAGACCACTGGAGGATCTGCGCTGGTGAGGTGCGCTGGTCAAGTAGCACAAGACCAGCGCAATTCCCTCTTCCTTCACACTCACATGTAATTTGTGCAAGAGTAAACAAGTGAAGGAGATTGCATCCAAATGCCTAATATGACATGGCATTTTAATCACAAGATGCAATCAATAAAATATGCAAGAAGAGATATTATTTAAACATGAATGTACACATATACAAACACACAATATACGCAAAGTATGGATATGCATGGAATGTGTGTGTGTGCAACTAAATCTCTTCAAAGCAAAGTAAGCACTAGAAATTTACCTTTGGTGCTTCTTCTCTTGAGGTCTTGAGAGCCTAATCTACCCTTACAAAAACCCTAAATGTGGTTTGTCTACGAAATAAGCCAATCAATAAACTGAGGCCTTACATAACCCCAAGCTATTATTATGCTAAAAACAACTCACTAATGAATTGACTCCTAAGTTGACTCACAAAGTAAAACAAACAACATTAAGAATTGGACCAAGTCTTTAACATTTAAGTTTACTCATGTCTAGAATTTAAAAAATGATTACACTCAATTTTTCTAAAAAGCTACATCTTACTGATACAAGACTCTCCACATGCAACAAAAATAAATAAGAAATTAACTTTATAAAATAAAGAAATCATGAATACTTAATTTAGTTGGATATAATTCTATACATCAAAAAATTCAGAGCAAAATTACAGAAAAGAGGATGATATGCATCAAATGCTTACTTGGTTGAAGAATTTTTTTTCAATGCAAAAGATAAGGGTACTTGAAGCTTAGTTCTTTGAAATTATTTCAATGGTCCAGTTTTGATAGCGAAATTGGTGGGTTTCCATCGAATTTAGGTTGATTTATTTATTATTTATTTTTTTGCAAACCCAAAGCATAGAAATGATTTGAGGAGATTTTAGATAAAAATCATAGTTATGGTTCATTTGAAAATGGGAAAAATGTGTTTAACCATGTAAATGGGTATGATGGGATACTATTGGAATTATTGATTTGTTATTCATAATAAGAAGGGTAAGAACGTCAATATGAAATATTCATTAAACAACATTTCAGCTTCTTGGACTTTCGACAAAAGCTCTTTTAGCCCAAGTCTGTTGGGCTTGACTTTGACAAAAGAGCTTTTAATCTTGATAAGCTTTTATTATAAATCATCCAAACATGCTTGAAAAGGCCATTTTTGGGCTTCAAAAGAACTTTTAAGCTCTCCAAACGCCATGCCAAACAAGGTCGATATCTATGATTTGTATTTATTTGTAGGACTTTCATGTTCGTATGTACATTAACATTTATGGGGAAAAAAATTTGAAGTTGGAAGATTCATCTGAGATTACAATAGTTTGAAGGATCTATGGGATTCTATTACGAATGAAGTAATGTGGTTGGAGTCTATACCTAATGAGAAGTTCAGACAAGAAGTTCTCATTCCATAGAGTGAAGAAGTGCGGGAAATTCGAAATGATGTTGGGTTGCTGGATGTGTTGGGTGAATATGAGCAAATGAATGTGTCTTAAATTCACTTTAATGTAGATTACGTTCCACTTGCAGCTATGTATATTGAACACCTTAATTAGGAACCCAATATGAACCCAATCCAACAGTCAATATGAACCCAATCCAATAGCCCAATGTCAAACTCAACCAAAAGCCCAACAACACCCTAAGATAAAAGCCCAATGTCAACCCTAACTAACAACCCAACAAGAACTCAAGACAGTATCCCAACCTGAATCCAAGACAATACCTTATTGAAATTACTACGACATCAACTCCAATGGACCAGGAGGGTAATTCTCTTAAGATGAAAGTCTAAGTTACTATCAACCAATAAACAGTGAAGAGGAGGATGCCTACAATGAAAACAATGAAAATGAAGATGAGGTGCATAATGCTAACAATGGTAGCCTCTCTAATGTGAATAGGGGTGACATTAGTCAATATGTGGTGGTTGATATTGGTAGTGAGAGATTGGGAGTGATAGTGAAGTTAAACGTGACCCACCCAATAGAGGTAATGCAATATTTAGGGAAATGATAGTAGACTACTTTATTCAAGAGGGTTTCAAATTGGAAAATATTAGGAATGAGAGAAAGATGATCACTTCTAAATGTGAATTCAATGGCTGCCCTTAGCAAATGCATGGTAGTCCAACTTTTTATTGGGTCACATACATGTTGAAAACCTTTAGAAATAAGCATACTTGCTTATCAATGACTAAGAATAGGGATGTGAACTCAGTTTGGTTAGGAAAGAAGTTTGAGACCTTTATCAAAGGGAACTCTAATGCAAACATTAAGATGTTGAGTTCAGTAATATTGAGGCAATGTGGGATTAATGTGCCAGAGCACCCATTTTATAGGGTCAAGAGATATGCTCTCAATATAAGAGATGAGGACCACAAACAAAGTTACGACAAGATATATATAGGTATAGGCACATCATTTTGGAAAATAACCCTAGGTCGTATGTTGAATTGATGAGAATTAGGCATAACCCTAATCCTCAAATCACTACCATTTCCCTAAGGTTTTATCCGAGCTTCCATGCCTAAGATGTTGGATATTTACAAGGGTGTAGACCTTTCAAAAGCTAGATGAATGTCATTTGAAAGGCCCATATGAGAGAATTATACTTTGTGCAATTACAATTGATGCAAATTGTGGGGTGTATTTGATTGCCTTTGGTGTTGTTGAGATTGAATCTTTAAACATTGGAGATGGTTTCTCGAGTTGTTGCATCGACACGTGGAGATGCATGGGAGTAAGAAGGTTTGTTTTATGACTAACCAGCAGAAAGGTGTTATTTCAGCACTTACAAAAGTCTGGCTTAATTACAATTCTAGATTCTGTGGTAAGCATATATTGCAGAACATGATGTCACTGTACATTGAAACAAATTATAAGTGTGTACAATATTAATCTAGAGGGGGGAGGGGGTGAATAGATTTTAACTAATTTTACCCAATTTTCGTGTAAGTCAAGATTACGAAAAAAAAACCCCTAACTAGTCAATATAATATAGCAAGTGTAATATGTGCGGAATATTAAATAACACTTGATATTTACGTGGAAACCCTCACGGGAAAAACCATGGGTTGGTAAGTGCGCCACACTCGAACCTTGAATCCACTAATGATAAGATGAGTACAACCTAATCCCGGTATAACTCACCATCACTACCTAATCCTGGTATAAGTGAACCTAGTTCAATTGCTTGTGATTTAAGCAACCTAATCCCGGAAGCAACACAAGACTTAGTTCTCAATGAAGAGATAATAAAACCTATGTGAATATATGAAATATCCAAAATGCAATTTAGAGCTAGGGAACCCTATATGCTTATCTAGGATGATAATATTGCAATTAAAACAATCCTATATATAAATAGCTAAATTACATGTCATAAAACATAGCTAAACATAGATTAAATAAACCTAGATAGCTATCACAATACAACACTCAATCATATCAACACAACAATCTCTATCTTCAATATTAGAAATTAATCTAAGAACATGCAAGTAATTAAAGAGATGCCTTGATGAATAAAACACTAATTATGTATGATAATAGTGAAGAACTTACCAAAGCAAGTGTGTTGATGAAAGACCCATGCAAGCAAGCATCCTAGATATGCTAGAAGATGCTAGATGAAGTTTAATGCATATGAAAATGGTTTTGAGTGTTTAAATGAGCAATCTTAATTGTCTTTTCTCTCATAAATCTCTCTATAGACTTTAGGGTTCTTGTATTGAAAGAGGTAGGTTCAGAGAGATGAGAAAGTGATGTATTTATAGACATTAAAAACAGAGCATGTGAAAAGACAAGTTTGCCTCTAAAAACACACGATCGGCAGTTTTATTCGGTGGCCAGGCCGCCAATTACAATCACCGAATTGAACCTGAGAAGAACAGGGGAACAATAGTGGTTTCATTTAGCGGTTACCAAACCGTCGATTAAACCGCAGAAACAAACCCGAGAGATTAAATCGACCAAGTCTGATCGGTGGTTTAAAATGGCTGTCGTGGCTACTGATCATAACCGCAGAAATGCTCCAGAAACTTCTGGACATAAACGGTAGTTTCATTCGGCGGTCATGCCCGCCGATCAAACCGCCGATTCACCAAAAATGGTGAAACCAAAGGAGAAGCCAAGGGCATTCTCCGTAGACGGTCTTCGCGCTAAACCAAGCACACATTCGTGCAAGCGCGGACGTTTCCGAACATATTTGGGAAACAAATTTCAAGACACAAAAACACATAACAAGATACAACAATCAAAGTGCAAGTGTGAAATGAGAAATGTGAAGAGAATGCACACAAATGCAAGTATGATAAGTGTATGTGTGCAATCAAGTCTTCAATCTCTTGTAGAACTATTAACCTTTCAAAACCAAATATTACACTTTCCAAAGCAAGTGTATGTGAGATGATCAAGTGAAAATAAAACAAGCATTAGCATATAAAGAATTTAAGCATAACATCATGCAATGTATGTGTATGCAATGCTCCCCTTCAATGGGTTACTTCGCCTCCATATGTAGTCTCCCCAACATATGCATTTGCTACTACAATTAGCAACTCCCCTTATCACATTCTACTCTCCCTTTTTGTCATGATATAGGCAAATGAGTAGTCCCTAAATGGGCCACTTATAGCAAAGAGAGATAGTAGTATACAAGATATTTGCATAATCATATAAGCCACTTTATGCAACTCAATTGATTGGAGAGAAACAAGGAGATTTATTTTATGAAAATGTGTGAATTAAAAATGCTTTGTATATAAGACATGTTGCATTCAAGTCCAAAATACAATGGTATTTGGCAAAGCAAATGACAAAGGTTTCCAATGGAATTCAAACTAATTTCACCATTTGTCATGAGAGAAGTAAGGATATAGAGATTTTATTGATTTCAATTTAAGAGTACTATATCCAACTTTATAAGCGAAACATGGCATGAGCGACTTTGCACCCTATTTGATTTTTCCGGGAATGATACCTGTATGATAGTAGTCATGTTTAACTAATAAAGAAAGAGAGACATTTGGATATTAAAATCCTTTGAATGGATACAAGATCCTTTATTCATTTGAAGTCTCATTTTTGCTTTTTCACACATTGTTTTGCATTTAAAAATTGCAATCATCAATTCATGTTTTTTCATAAGTCAATAGCATGTCAATTAAGAATCATCATGTCATGGAGATAACTATAGGTCATTCAAATCGTACTTCCTAAGTAAATCTCCTAGTCCAAAAATGCATTTTTGATCATAAATATGACATGGGTTGTAATACAAGCAACGGTTCACACTTATTGAAGAAAATAACATATAGCATATGTGCAACCAAGCTACTCAAGCAATCAACAAAGAAGCATAAAATTTCAAATTTTTGCATGTGACAAATATGCAAAATAGCTCTCTTTGCTTGAGTTCCCCATATAGGGTCAATCACCAAAACTCATCACTCCACGAGACAAATCCCAATAGATCTACTAAGTGTTTTAAATCGAGTAACATCTAAGGGTTTAGTAAATAAGTCCGCTAGTTGATCATTAGTACCTGCATGTTCAAGTACTATGCATTTATTCTCAACTAGTTCTCTTATGAAATGATGGCGGATGTCAATATGCTTAGTTCTAGAATGTTGAACCAGATTCTTGGAAATATTAATAGCACTCATGTTATCACAAAAGAGAGTGAGTGTACCTTGGTTGAATCCGTAGTCTACTAGCATTTGCTTCATCCAAAGGAGTTGTGTGCATCCACTCCCCGCGGCTATGTACTCGGCCTCGGCCGTGGACAAATCGAGTTTTGCTTCTTGCAAAACCAAGACACCAAGTTGTTGCCTAGGAAGAAGCAACCGCCCGATGTGTTTTTCCTATCATAACAATTTCCTGCCCAATTCACATCACTAAAACCTACAAGACTAGCATTGATGTCAAAAAAGTACCAAATCCCATAGTTGAAAGTCTCATTCACATAGCGAATGATTCTCTTAATGGAAGAGAGATAGGACTCATTAGGATCCGATTGGTACCTAGAACACACACCCACATTAAAGGAGATATCGTGCCTACTTGCAGTCAAATAAAGCAAGCTTCCAATCATGCCCCGATACAACGTTTGTTCCACACTTTTTCCGCTAGCATCCTTACATAGCTTCAAAGTGGTAATCATGGTGTATCAAAATGTTTGGCATTTTCAAGACCAAACTTCTTCACTAGGTTCTTGGTATATTTGGCTTGGGTTATAAAATCCCCATCATGTAGTTGCCTAATTTGCAAACCTAGGAAGTAACTTAGCTCACCAACAAGACTCATCTCAAATTCATTAGACATAACATCAACAAATTGTTGGACCTTGGTGTTGTTGGTGGAGCCAAACACTATATCATCAACATATATTTGAGCTATAAAGAGCTCATCATTGTCTTTCTTGATGAATAGAGTCTTGTCAACACTACCCCTAGTGTAGTCATTGTTAACAAGAAATTAAGTGAGGCGCTTATACCAAGCCTTCGGTGCTTGTTTCAACTCATACAAAGCCTTTTTGAGGCGATAGACATGGTTAGGGTGGTGTGCATCCACAAACCCTTTAGGTTGTTCAACAAACACTTCCTCTTACAAGAAGCCATTGAGGAAGGCACTCTTCAAGTCCATTTAGTGCAATTTGAACTTGTGCACACAAGAGATGGACAAGAGAAGCCTAATGGACTCTAAATGGGCAATGGGAGCAAATGTCTCCTCAAAGTCGATACCCTTAATTTGAGAGTACCCTTGTGCAACAAGTCTAGCCTTGTTACGCACTATGTTGCCATCCTCATCGGATTTGTTCCTATATATCCATTTGGTGCCTATGACATTAGTGGTCTTAAGACTAGGAACTAAAGTCCAAACCTCATTCCTTTCGAATTGGTTTAGCTTTTCTTGCATGGCAAAAACCCAAAATTCATCATTTAAGGCTTCATCAACCTTTTTGGGTTCTATTTGAGAGGTGTAGCATGTGTAGCTAATGAGATTAGCTATTTGATGTCTAGTCCTAACACCCTCATTAACTTCTCCAATGATGTCATTCTTATCATGGAGTTGTCTAACCCATGGAGCTGGTTCTTTAGAGTTCAAGAGAGGAACTCTATCAATAGATTGTGTGTCTTCATCAATAACATTAGACGTCCTAACATTAGGAATCACTATAACCTTCTCCAAGGGAGAGTCATCACTAAAAACAACCTTCTCATCATGGTCATTAGACTTGAGCCTTGTATCATCAATGACAACATTGGATGATTCCATGACGGTTAGAGTCTTCAAGTTGAAAACTCTATAGGCTCTACTATTTAAGGCATAGCCAATAAAGATACCCTCATCACTTTTAACATCAAATTTGCCAAGTTGATTACGGTCATTTAGAATGTAGCATTTGTTTCCAAAAGAGTGGAAGTAGCTAACATTTGGCTTTCTACTTTTCCATAACTCATATAGGAGATATTCCTTGTTCCGGACCTTAGGAAAACTCTATTTCCTATATAGCAAGCCATATTGACGACTTCGGCCCATAAGTTCCTAGGGACATTGTTGCTAAGCAACATCACACGAGCCATCTCTTGAAGGGCAATATTTTTCCTCTCAACAACTCCATTTTTTTGAGGTGTTCTAGGAGCCGAAAACTCATGGGAGATGCTTAAGTTATTGCAATAGCTTTCAAAGATGGTATTCTCAAACTCCCTCCCATGGTCACTTCTAATCTGTTTAATGCTTTTAATGTTAGAATTCATTTCATTTTGTATTTTAGTACAAAGCATTTTAAACTTGTCAAAAGTTTCGGATTTTTCTCTAAGAAAATATGTCCATGTGAACCTAGAGAAATCATCAACACAAACAAAAATGTATCTCTTTCCACCTAAACTCTCGGTTTGCATAGGACCCATAAGATCCATGTGGAAAAGCTCTAAGGGCTTCTTGGTGGAGAGATACTTGCCCTTTTTGTGTATGCTTTTAGTGTGTTTTCCTTGTTGGCAAGGTCCACAAACACTATTGGCTTTCTTCACAAGCTTGGGAAGGCCACGCACACTATTGAACTTATCTAGGATTCGTAAATCCCTAAAGTTCATGTGGCCAAGTCTTTCATGCCACAACTCAATTTGCTCATCCTTGGACACATTATTTGAGACTATTCTAGCTTTAAGACAATATCAATTGTCACTAGATCTCAAACCATTCAACAAGGTTTGTCCATCGGACTTTAGGATAGAGCAATCATTTTTGCTAAACAAGACGGAATATCATTCATCACTAAGATGAGAAATGCTTATCAAATTGGCTTTCAAGCCATCAACAAGTAAAACATTGGATAAGGAGGGTAATCTAAGAACAGAAACGGTTCCTTTCCCTATGACTCTCTTTTTGGATCCATCACCAAAGGTGACACATCCTCCTTCCTCCATGGCAAGAGTCTCGAAGAAACTCTTGTTTCCCTTCATGTGCCTAGAGCACCAACTATCTAAATACCAAAGGTTAGAAGAATTTGCCTTTAAGGCAATTTGTGCAACATGGCAAATATTTTCATTCTTTCTAATCCACATAGGTAAAACATTTTCTTTCCTAGTGGTCTGTGGTACATGGGCTCTAGATGTCCTAGGATCATGCAAATCAATTTTATCATTCCTAGGAACATGCATCTTGACTCTATTCTTTCTCTTCTCAATCATGCTTCTAGTTCTACACATTTTAATATAACGAAAGCATCTTGGTCTAATATGACCATCAAAACCACAAAAATGACATGTAGGAATGAAATAAGGAATCATACCATGTTCTTGTGCATACATAGGAGCTTTCCCATGTCTTTGTGGTTGAGTAGGTTCAATCCATCTTCGTTGTTGAGCCGGTCTAGCTTGCTTCCGAGGTGTAGCTTGCACGATTGGTCCCTTTCCTTTGTGAGCCATATGTTGAGAAATGTTAGCTTGAAGAGCTCTTGTAGATTGAGCTTGAGGTTGCCTTCTTGGTGCCACCTTTACTTGTGCACTATTTGAACATTGTCCTAGATCAATTTTCTTCCTAGGAGTTTGCACCGGTGAAGCTTCTTTGTTGCCCAAGCTCTTGACAAACACGGTCTCGTTAAAGGTTGAGATCTCCTTACCATCTTCATACCCAAGACCCCTCTTGTCACACGGATTCTTTCCAACACTAAACATACGATCAAGCTTTTGGGTGCTAGAGGTCATCCTAGTCATAGATCATTTTACTTCTTCAAGCTCCCTTTTTAGATCTTCTTCATTCCTCCTAGACAAAGCTAGCTCATCTCTTGGCTTGTCTTCAATCTTCTTGGATCTTTCCACTTGTTCACTTAAGTGGTCATTATGGGATGAAAGTTCAAGATTTTCTTCTCTCAATCTTTGAATCTTTCTCGTGCTCTTGATTGCTAAGTCATTAAACTCAGCATAGTATTTAGCAAGCACATTTTTCTCCATATATCCATTTATGAAGTTAGATGAGGAATCATTTTCTTCTTCATTTGAGTCTTTTTTGTCTTGACTCTCTTCCTCTTTTTCACTAGCACTTTTGCTCTTGTGGAAGGAGGCAAAAACTAGGAAGTTAGCCATGAGATCTTCATCATCCGAAGACTTATCTCCCTCATTGGAGTCATCATTACTTCCACTCCAAGTGGCAGCCATCACTTTTCCCTTCTTCTTGTCATTATGATTAGCACATTCGAGGGCAAAGTGACTTATCCCACCACACTCAAAGCATCAGACCCCTTTCCTTTTGGTCCTCTCTTGCCTAGGTTCAAACTTCTTGAAGGGACCCTTTTTCTTCAAGTCTTGGCATTTTGATCCAAAGCCTTTCTTCTTAAACTTCATAACCTTATTGAACCTTTTCACAAATAAGGCAAGGTCTTCGTCCAACTCAATCTTCTTTTCCTCATTTTCTTCCTTAGAAGCTTTTAAGGCAATTCCTTTATGCTTTTTCGGAGGAGTGGAGCTAGGAGCCTTCCTAGACTCGTAGGCTAGGAGTCTTCCAATAACCTCGCTCGGCTTCATATCCTTATATCCACTGTTTTCTTCTAAAACCGTCACTTTTGATTTGAGCCTATTAGGGAGAGATCTCATGATTTTCTGCTTGCCTCTCCTATCCGAATATGGGTCACCAAGTTGATGACTTTGGTTCACAATGTCCATCAACCTTACTTCGAAGTCGTTGAAGCATTCATTCTCATCCATCCTAAGCAATTCGAATAATGTTTGGAGAACTTGAAGTTTCGAGTCCTTAACAACTTCAGTTCCCTCATGTGCAACCTCTAGGATGTCCCATGCCTCCTTAGCTATCCTAGTGTTTTGAATCAACTTATATTGATCCTCATCCATTGCACATAGGATGGCATGCATTGCCTTCCTATTCCATTTTGATAACTCAAACTCTTGCGCGTTCCATTGCGCTTTTGGCTTGAGCATATCCTCTCCTCCACCCGTAGGAGTCATCATGGGTGATGTGTAGCTATCTTCAACCGCCATCCAAGCCCGGTCATGGATTTGACATATGTACAACTCCAACTTGCCTTTCCAAGAGGCATAATTCAAACCGGTAAGAAGTGGAGGCCTTGTGCTAGAAGCACCCTCGTTGCCACCAGCATTTCCACCGTTTCCACTCATGGTGTTTATGAATGAATGAAATAAATGCAAATGTATGAATAATAAAAAATCACACAAAATGAATGAATGCAAATGTATGAATGATCAAAAATCACACAAAATGCAAAACACACCAAAATGAGCAAGGATCACCTATGTATATCTAGGAACCCGCTCTGATACCAATCGAAACAAATTATAGGTGTGTACAATATTAATCTAGAGGAGGGTGAATAGATTTTAACTAATTTTACCCAATTTTCGTGTAAGTCAAGATTACGAAAAAAACCCCTAACTAGTCAATATAATTTAGCAAGTGTAATATGTGTGGAATATTAAATAACACTTGATATTTACGTGAAAACCCTCACGGGAAAAACCACAGGCTGGTAAGTGCGCCACACTCAAACTAATGATAAGATGAGTACAACCTAATCCCGGTATAACTCACCACCACTACCTAATCCCGCTATAAGTGAACCTAGTTCAATTGCTTGTGATTTAAGCAACATAATCCCGGAAGCAACACAAGACTTAGTTCTCAATGAAGAGATAATAAAACCTATGTGAATATATGAAATATCCAAAATGCAATTTAGAGCTAGGGAACCCTATATGCTTATCTAGGATGATAATATTGCAATTAAAACAATCCTATATATAAACAGCTAAATGACATGTTATAAAGCTTAGCTAAATATAGATTAAATAAACCTAGATAGCTATCACAATACAACACTCAATCATATCAACACAACAATCTCTATCTTTAATATTAGAAATTAATCTAAGAACATGCAAGTAATTAAAGAGATGCCTTGATGAATAAAACACTAATTATATATGATAATAGTGAAGAACTTACCAAAACAAGTGTGTTGATGAAAGACCCATGCAAGTAAGCATCCAAGATATGCTAGAAGATGCTAGATGAAGTTTAATGCATATGAAAATGGTTTTGAGTGTTTAAATGAGCAATCTTGATTGCTTTTTCTCTCACAAATCTCTCTATAGACTTTAGGGTTCTTGTATTGAAAGAGGTAGGTTCAAAGAGATGAGAAAGTGATGTATTTATAGATATCAAAAATAGAGCATGTGAAAAGACAAGTTTGCCCCTGAAAACGCACGATCGACGGTTTCATTCGGCGGCCAGGCCGTCGATTACAATCGTTGAATTGAACACGAGAAGAACAGGGGAACAACAGCGGTTTCATTCGGTAGTTACCAAATCGCTGATTAAACCGCAGAAACAAACCCGAGAGATTAAATCGATCAAGTCTGATCAGCGGTCATAGCCGCCGATCATAACCATAGAAATGCTTCAGAAACTTCTGGACACAAACGGCAGTTTCATTCGACGATCATGGCCGCCGATCAAACCGTCGATTCACCAAAAATGGTGAAACCAAAGGAGAAGCCAAGGGCATTCTCCGTAGGCGATCTTCGCGCTAAACCAAGCACACATTCGTGCAAACGCCGACATTTTCGAACATATTTGGGAAACGAATTACAAGACACAAAAACACATAACAAGATACAACAATCAAAGTGCAAGTGTGAAATGAGACATGTGAAGAGAATGCACATAAATGTAAGTATGTTAAGTGTGTGTGTGCAATCTAAATCTCTTTAAAGAAAACTAAGCACTAGAGATATACCTATGGAGTGCTTGTCACCTTGAGGTCTTGAAAGGGCTTTTGAGCTTGATCCTCAATCACCTAAACTACCCTTACAATCAAACCCCAACATGTGGTTTGTTCACGAATTAAGCCAATCAATAAATGGGAACCTTACATACATATTTCATTATCTTGTTTGATATTTTATATTTTTTTTAATGATTTTTTTTTGTTTATTTTTAATATTTTTTTTAATGATTTTTTTTTTGTTTATTTTTAATAGTTGGATTATCTGTTGTGTGTAGGTTCAAAGTGGAATACTTGACAAAACAATTTTGGCCTGCTTCTAATAGCTCTAACTTGCCAAATTTTTTGAAAGCAATGGATGCAATAAAGGCGACTTCTGAAGCTACACATCTTTAACTTACTTGAATTCCATTGGAGAGTTATGCTGTCCATAACTTTGACACCATCTATAAAACTAACCACAACACGAACAATGTTGTTGAGGCATTCAATTCTTGGATGGACAAATTCCGCTCCCTATCAATGTCGACCATAATGGAAAGGATTAGGCAGAAGTTCATGAAGCGAATCCATGATAGGCATGAAGCTACCCTGTGTTGGGAATCAAACATTCTACCCGCCATCAATTGAGAGCTATAGAAAGCCCAAGAAAAAGAGAGATATTTAGATCCATTACGATGTGGAGAATATGAGTCTGAGATAATCAATAAGAATAGGTAGTTCGTAGTGAAACTTGACAAATGCACATGTTACTGTGGTTTTTGGGTTGTCTCAGAGGTTCTATGCAAGCATGCAATGGAGTGCATCACCAAGAAAAAAGGATAATGTTGAAAATTATGTGGATGATTACTTGAAGAAAGCAGCATATTTGAAACTGTTCTGAAACCAATAAAGAGGAAAGTTGGAAGGCCAAGGTTGTCAAGAAAAAAAAGGGCTAAATGAACCAATGAGGGTGCACAGGTCAGTTGATTTTTGGTGCGGAAAGTATAAAAAGGTTGGTCACAACTCTAGGACATGTAAAAAACATCCCCATAATAGCGGTAAACGTATAACTTAAATACGAATAAAAAATTTTGTTTTTATTTTTATTGCAATGCTAATAATGGTAATTTAATTTTAGGTTGCCAGCACATCCACTGCACCTACATTATCGTGAAAAGTTCCAAAAAGAAAGAGAAATGACGTAATCATGCTTCTTGTTTAATTGTGTCCTTGTAAATCCCTACACTATACTTATTTCTTAATTATGTTATTATTTTTGTCACTTTTTTCATAATGGTACTAGACTTGATTCAATACATGTTGGAAATGTTTCAAGACATGCTAGAGCTACATTAGGACAAGGTGGGCATGCTTCAAGTCATTATGGACTTGTTACAAAAACTAGTATTGGTGGATCATCAACACGTGCTTCAGCTGGTTTGGTGCTATTTGCTCTTGTAAGAATAAATGTTGATATTTACACGAGCTTCGAGTACTTTGTTTTCCATCAACTCAATAGGGGAATTCAACTCCAAGGGATGAACCAATAACATATCAACTCAACCTTTCACACAAGGTGCACTTCAACCATCTCAAAAATCTCAAGGGTAGGCAAGTATATGGTAGCATTTGCTTGCTTACCAATATAGCTTAGTTGTTTATTTTTGGATTTTGGTGGAAAAGGATTATTTTGTTGTTATTTTGTTTTCATGACCTCTAAGAGCTTCAAGGGACGGAGCGGGGTTAACAGCGAAGTGTCGAGGGCAAGGAGATCACTGGCTTGATAACCTACACATGAAACTAAGGATTGGCAAGATCAAATGAAAGAGTACACATGAGCGAGGAACCAAGAATAGCAAAACAGTTGAACAAGGTAGCGAGTAAGGGACGTACCAGGGGAGGGGGTAGAGACCTTGAGGACAAGAACCACCCGGTGCTGGTTGAAGGGGTCGCCAGCACGGTCCAGAGGATCATACTTCCTGTCCTTGATCTTTTGAAAGATCTTCCTAGATTCCTCTAGAATATCTGCGTCACCTCGCTTCTTCTAGTCTGCCTCCCCTACAAATTGAATAGGCACACTCTTCTCTTCTCTAGTGATAAAGCAGTCCTGCTGCCACTCCCCTTCCACGATGATTCACTCGCTCTTCTAGTTTCCATTTTTGCCTTTTGTGTTAGGGACAGTGAACCCCATCATGTTGGAGCAGCGCAAGTAGAAAAACCCCGACGGGTCGGCTGGAAGTTAAAGGGGGGACCTAAAAGAGGTAGCGTAGCTCCCTACGCCTCGGCTCCTAGATGCCCGGCCACTTTCCAAGCTTCCCTCCACATCACAAGGAAGCTGATCAAGTTACGCCAAAAACTGGGGGTCAGTTGCATCGGGGCAAGTTGAAAGGCGTGAAGAGTACGCCACAAAGTAGGATGGAGCGGGAGCCGAAGGCCACAACTGAAGGCAGATACATGAATGGGGAGTTGGCCTTTACCAAGGGTGTAAGCATCATAACCCTTAGCTGGGAACAACAAGATTACTTCACGAGAAGTCCCGTAGTTGCGGCATAGCTTGTTTATGGTATCCTCAGTGGTAGTTGAGTCATGAATGCACCCAAACCCCTCCAGCATGACCAGCATTACCTCAACGGCAACCGAAACCCCTTTAGTACCAGCACCGTCATCTTCCACCCCCGTTCCAGACTCGTCCTCCCTAGACACAAAAAAGAAGAATCTACGGTGTTGGTAAATCTAGACCCAACCTTCAAGTGGCAGCCCGACAGTTGGAGTTGTAAAGAACCACCCTCGTCGTCAGAAAACGGGTGGTCTTTCCTCTTCATCATATGAGGAGTGAGAGGTGAGCTTTTCTTTGACCCAAAGCCTGACCTTGAGGGATAAACATGGGCCTCTTTGCTATTTGAACTTTTTGACATGTTGTGGGATAAAGAGGAGGAATCCGGCTTGAAAGAAGAAACTGAAATAAGAAATGGCAAAAAAAGGAAATGGCTCAAAGGAAGAAGAAAGAAGATTTTGAAATGTCTGAAGAAATGAAAAATGGTGGGAGAACTCGATATAGTGACCTACTTATAGGTGAAGAAAGGCCTTCACCACCGTTTCATTATGAACCGTCAAAGGAAATCAGGAGTGGAGATCGCTTGAAGGAACTGCTGTGATTGGACGTTTGATGGCTGCACACGCAGGCTTTTTGACTAGAAGGCTTGCCCTTGCACAACATGTGGCTGCGAGCAATGATGGCGTGCAGGCGTTGCCCCTTCACACGCCCCACTATGCAACGGTTACTGTGGCATTAAAAGAGAGTACCTCTAAACCTAGCCCCTGCCACAGTTGAATTGAAGAAAGAGAAATCATGATGAACCGGAGAAAGTCTCCCATATGGCTTCTTCTCCAAGCCTCTAATGCTTCAAAAGCAATCCTCAGCATTCAAGGCTGGGGGGACCTTCCACCTTTGGAACCCTTAGAAAATTCCTGATCCCCAATACAACCGGGACCACACCCCAAGGCCAAAAAGGTAAGATCTAGAGCGACCTTGTTCCAACCACCACCTAGACCTCAAAGGACCATCAGGACTCACCAGTGCTTCTAGAAAGAGCCGCTCAGGCAGGATGCCCCGATCCGCCAAATTAGATCAGGGCGAGGACCACTTGGGTCCTTCAACCTTCCCTCCACAATGAAGTTGTCCTAGGTATGCCAGAACCATTTAGAACCACCGCTGAAGTCAATAAGTGATCCTGTGAAGGGCTGATGCAAGCACTTGCAAAAGAGCCAACCTAAAAAAGGAAGAAGCCCAACAGAGGTCAAACGGTAGGTGGGCATTAATTTCGTGCAGTTGATAATCAAAGGGAAAGAGGACAAATCAAGGGCTCTAATCAATCCCAACCAGCCGTTGTTAACAGCCTGATCGGAGTCTAGCTCAGCCCTACCAAGGGTCAACCCCAATTATCACCAAAGAGGGAACCTGAGTTCCAACAAACAGAGAGGGTTAAAAAAGCACCTAGGCAAAAAGAGGAAATCGTGGGAGAAAGTGCTTGACAGTGGCAGCGTGATCGGCACTGCCATTGTCCCCCAGCAGTCCCAACATGCGAAAGTGACTTGTCTGTCCACCTCAGATGCACCCGGCCAACCAGAACCAGGGAAAGCACCACCTAACCGCTTACAAAGCACCTATATCGACACTAGGGCATAGGTGGCACCACCCCAGCTGTTCGTGGCGTGTGTACCACCCATGCCCAATGAGAACGGTGGAGATCCTTTAACGGTTACCCTGCCTAAAATAGGGTCTCCCACCTACCCGCTGGTCCACCACGTAAGTCCTAGAGCCTAGCTGGAGAAATCCTATCCCTCCAAGACGCGTGTCGCGGTAGGCCCAGAACAAAGAAGCGGTGAGAATCATGTCAAATGCTCCTTCAAGGGAGGATCTTCCCCACCTACTAAATCATATACCCTCTATAAATACCCCCACTCGAAATGAGGAAAAGAGGTTGGACTCGAGAGAAAAGGAGAGGGATTTCTACTATAGAATGACTAGTCTCCGATTGGAGACCAAGAATGTTTTCCTTATCTTCTACTATAGAATGACTAGTCTTCACTTAGAGACCAAATAGAGAAAATGTGTAACATTGTACCCCCCTACTATTGAAAATTGTAACCGCATCATGAATAATGAGAAATGTCACTCCTTTTTCCTTCATATAAGAGCCCCTTTATCATTCACTTAGTATTTCGTGGGTAGTGTCCAACCCCGATTGAAACTAGTACAAGCACACTTGGGAACTGGTCCCGACTAGCCTCTAGAACAGCTAGGTCCACTTAAATGGCTACAACCCCCCGGTTGTCCTCACATGACCGCTTCTTCCCCGATACTTCATTACCATGGTAGAAGCGGGACTCGGCTACCCCAGACCATGCCTAGGCCCCTTCGACCGCGGAGCACCGCTCCGTCCGGTCAAAGCATTGTCTAAAGAACGACACTCGATTTTTTGGATAACATATCCTAATGAAAATGATATAATATATAAAGTAATTCCAAAAAATTATTGAAAATCATCTTATAAACATTAAATATTTTAAGCTGGGCAGGGCGGGGCAAGGATTATAAAACTCATCCCCGCCCCATATCCATAGTGGGTTCTTACTATCTATCCCCGTCCTCGCCCAATTCCCACCAAATTGAAACCCATACGTACCCTATAAGTGTAGATCCCCGCAGGAGCTCCGTACCCGTGGGTTATTTTGCCATCCCTAATAAAGAGAGATTGAAAGAAAAAGTAAATACAAAAAGAAAAAGTAAAAGTAGAAATATTGGGGAAGACTTTAATGAAGATACATGTAATTTTTCTTAACTTTCCAAAACTATATCGGACAAAGTTATTTTTGTATCATTTTAAATGCTTTTAAAAAATATTTATTTATTAACATTTGTAAAAGAAATTAAAAGTGGATTTTATTTAGAACAACAAATTTACTTGATTGAATGCAGTAATTAATGTTCTTAATGAGTTACCATCCATATTCGACTAAATATTTTATTTTATTTTTGTTATGTTATCATTAATTATTGACATTATGTGTTCAAAATTTACTATCAATTTGATATCACAATTACTATTTTTAATTTTATTTAGAAATTATTTAGATGAGATGAGGTTGGTCCGGTGGTATACCCCTCGCACCTACACTACGAAATTGTGGGTTCAAGTCCTCCTCTTCCTCCTCAAAAAAACCTCAAATTTATGCAATACTTAAAAAATATGATTCAGAAAATATTTATTTATTTATTTTTGAAATATTACAATAATTTGAGGGTTTTTTTTTTTTTGTTGGGGGGGGGGGGGGGGGGGGGGGGGGGGGGGGGGGGGCGGCGTGAGGATAGATTCGAACCTACAATTCCATGGTGTATGTGTGCAGAGCAAACCATTGGACAAACCTCATATTTTCAGAAAATATTTATTTATTACCATTTATAAGAATAATTATATATGATTCTTTTTTTTTTTTTTTCCGATAATTATCCTGTTGGCCACACATTTGGTTTAGCACTATTAAAATGACCTTTAAATAAGAAATTCGGTTAAAAAAGACCATTATAGACAAACAATGTGACATAAATGGTCATTCATAGGGAAAATTACAAAAGTGGTCACCCATTTGGTCATGCTCTACTTTAGTGGCCACCCATTTTAATTTTTGAAATAGAATTAATCAATAAAAAAAATTTTAAAATGCCGACAAAAAAACTTTTTCAATTTTTTTTTTTTATCTCCAACCGTGTATCATTCCATCACAATAATAGATAGTTGGAGATTAAACATTTAAAACAAATTAAAAAAGTAAAAAACAATTAAAAAAACTTTTTTAATTTAAATTATCAAGATCTTAATTAATTTTTTTTTTTAAAAAAAGTTGTTAATCTCCAACCATCCATCACAATGATGGACAGTTGAAGATAAAATATTTTTTAAAAGGGCTTTAAAAATGTTTTTTATTTTATTTTTTTATTTCTATTGATTAATTATATTTACAAAATTATAATATGTGACCATAATAGTAGCATTTGACTAAATGGGTGGTCACTTGGGTGATTTTTCCTACAAATATTCATTTTTCTCACACTGTTTTCTATAATGGCTATTTTGAATTGAATTTCTTATATACCGATAATTATGATAGTGCTTGATCAAATTGGTGTTCACCGCGGTAATTATTATTATTATTATTATTGTTTTATTTTTTTTGTTCTTGAATAACCGTAGTTTATTGAATGCATGTTTAATACCTTTTAAATAATAATAATAATAAAATAAAATAAAATAAAATAAAATAAATAAATAAATAAAAAGGTAAAGGTTAAAAATAGAAGTAAAAAAAGTCAATTTTTTTATTTATAAAAAACTAGTTAAATCCCAGCATCGGATACCTGGACACTCAGCCTAAGGTTTTCCCAATAGGTACGCGGACTTCAAAAACCTGGGTTGGAACAAGGAGCTGACAATCAGTACCTCTTTTCTTTTACGAACTCTTGAATAGGATGTTGCATTGTAGGACCTACACAAATAATTGCTTTCTTCGTTTACCTCTTGCTTTATAATTTGATCTGCATTTCCTGGCAAAGTGGCAGGTGATAATGACTGATCATGTAAATAATATGATACTTCATACTTGGCCTCTATTGAAGACTCACGTTTCCTAATACAGTTGATACTTGATAGGGTTAATCCCCACCAATAATTGAGAGACTGGATGCTTCATTCAAGTTTTCTTAATTAAGCAAAGTTGACCTCCAAAAATAATTATAAAAAAAATTGTGCTAAAAGAAACATGTTTTTTCATTTATTATTATTATTTTTTGACAAAATTGTTGTTATACTGTACGACGAAATTTTAAATCAATAATTTCAACTTTTTAAGAAGAAAAAAAAAAAACAAATTAAAGTGGTGGGGTTATTAAACTTTTCGGGGATGGGTCCCTTTCGGAAAGTCGAAAACGACCCGACCAATGGCATTGGCGTGACGGTGGTTGGAAAGGGTAATCTCGTCTTGTTGCTGGCATTAATAATCTGTTAAAGTCCTTGTAATTAGGTCACTTTATTATACTTTCGGCACATAAAAAATTATTACTTGACATTTTAAAAGATAAAATCTATAACTGTTTTGATCAATGACTACTTTAGTCTTCAATTAAGGACGATGACAATTAAGGAGGCTGACCGTTTTAAGGAGGAGAAATTGAAAACGGCATGGGAGGATGAGTGTCAATTGTTGATAAGTTTGTTTTTGACCGTAAATTGACAAACCTCATGTAAGTTCCCGGTAATTACTTCAAATATTAATGAGCTTTAAATATTAGAATGATGATATTCGCACCCTTCAAAAACTGTATGTACACCCCAAATTAGTATATTTTTAAAAATCCAATAATAACCTTGAGTAAAAATTATCAAGAAGACTAAATAGTTTGCAATTACACCCACTAATAATTATTAATTAGTTTTCTATTTTAATCTTTTGTGAAAAAAAAAAAAAGAAGAGTTTTCTATTAATGATTAGATATTAACATATATCACTGAAAACTCTTTCCATTTCAATTCAATAGATCCTTTTTAGCAGAAAGACGGATATTCCTTGCTTATTATCAGACAATCACTTATTCACAAACTTCGTGTGGGGCTAATAGTTTTCATTTCCCATCTCATGGAAAACCCTTTTCGCTCCGCTTAGGCTTGGTCAAATAGAGTAATGCTACTTTGCCTAAATTTGGTGTCCAAATCTGATGCCCAAATGATGTAGCAACACTTTCGTCCATTCATTTAAATTGTATTAGATTTGCTTGATTTAAATGAATAGATGATAGTATTGCCACGTCATTTAGGCACTACGTCATTTGGGCACTAGATTTAAGCACCAAATTTTGGCAAAATAGCATTACTCTTTCAAATATATTTTTATTTCTTTTAAGGAAATACAAATTGATTGCTAAGTATGGAGAATGAATCAAAATCATCCAAAATTGGATGTGAAAAATTTTAAATTAATTATTATTCGTTTCAAAATCAAAATCTCTTTAGACTTTTTATTTTTGTTATCAATATTAGTTGTTCTTCAATTTCATCTAAAACTTTTATACTTCCAAATCAATTGGGACAGGGCTCAAAACTTGCATCCTTGCTACTTTCACAAACATAAAATAGATCTCCAACTGGAAAACCTCAAATCGTTGTGATTTTATGGACAGAAAACAATCAATAAGAAATGTAGAGAGTTGCTTGACATGACAAGAGAGAGAGAGAGAGAAAAAAAAAATAGAGTCTGATTTTGTGTTATGAAAACATAAGTGAAAAAGTGAGGGAAAAGAAAGTGATAGAATTAAAGATAATAATAAAATGTTAAATAATAATATCATTGATTTTTTTTTTTTTTTAACATGAATAAAATTTATTAGATAACATAATAATATATAGTAAGTGTTGTGTACCTATAAAATAGAATACAATATAATTTAAAAAAGGATACTTTTGGTATTAAGTGGGGTTTATTTACAAATTATAAATTTTTTTAAAAATTTGATGGGTGTAATTATGAAAGGGGTGTATAATAGTTTTTAAAGAATGTCATTATTACCATCCTAAATATTATTTTGATGGGTCCATGAACATCCCATAAGCCCAATAGAGACAGAAAACCAATTCATCAGGGGTTTCAAAGTTGAGAAGGGCCCAAAGCAGGAAGTCCAAGACCAAGTGTAAGCCACAACTTTCAAGAATCAAGAGGCTGTTCCACGGTTTTTTTTTTTGGTTGAAACTTTGTTAATTTGATTACTAATTTATCGTATTTACCCAAGTTGGGATCGACAAATATCTTTATTAAACCATCGTTGATCAATTCATGTAATCAAAGCAATTAGACAACGCATAAGCTTGGACGCTTTGAACAATGGTGATAGCAAAGTTCCAACTTAATGCACTCAATTAGCGTAGTGATTTCGTTTGTTTCACGAATTAATAATTTGATCCTTTCAAAATAAATAAATAAATAAATAAAAATTGGTATTTTAATTGAGAAATTTGTAGGGTAGTTATATGTATCTTAATGAATTTTGCAAGAACGATTTCTCTTTAAGTCTGAAGAAATTTAAGCATAATTTTGTATGTCTTTGTTAATATTAAAATCATAAGAGAAGAGAGAGAAAAAAAAAAAAAGAAATAGGCCTAAATAGCACTGAATCCAAAGTGACTTTTAAGACTAGCACTAGATTAAAATTTTGAGTTTAAATTGCACCAATTGACAAAAATAAGCTAACTTTTTTTTTTTTCTTTTTTTTTTTGCCATTTTTAGATTTGATATATGTATTTTTTTTCAAAAACCTCCATTGATGGAGGACCAATGGAGATGGAACAGGTCTTTCATTGGAGGTCGAACTGTTATAGACCTCCAATAGAGGTCGATCAACGAAGAAGATGAACATAATTTTTTATTTTTTTTCTTTTAATTTCTATTTGCCCTTTAAGTCTCGAAAAATATAAAATAAATCTCGAAAATTATAAAATAAGTCTCAAAAACACCAAACTAAGTCTCGAAAACACAAAAATAAGTTTCGGAAGAAAAATCCTGAGACTTATTTTTGTGAGTGTGTTTTAAGGGTATTTTTGTCAGAACAACACTTTAGGTGCTATTAAAATTTAAGTTATTAAGTTGGTGCTAGTCTTAAAAGTAAGGGAGTAAAGAGTGCTAGAAAATTTTTGAACTCGAGAAAAAAAGGTAAAAGAGAAAAACCAATAATAAGAAGAGAGAAAATATTAGTATATTAAATTTAGGAAAGGGAACCTAAGAGATAGGAGGGAGGAAATAAAAAAAAGATTCAAATCACCTATTAAAAAATAGTGTCTCAATTTGTGTCTAACAAACCAAATAAGGCAATGTGTACACACTCATTTACATTTAATTATATATTTTTTTAAAAAATTATGTACACATAATCTAATTTGGTTGATTAGACACAAATTTGAGACACCATTTTTTGACATGCAATTTGAATCCATAAAAAAAAATTAATAAGGGATTTAGGAAAGATAAAGAAAAAAAGAAAGATAGAAATTCATTTAATCTTAACTATGATTGGTGACCGTAAAATTGTGTCAAAATACAAGGATAAAAAATGCAGTGACTATAAAATTGTGTCCAAAATACAAGGATCTTCATCGTCCATCTCAATAGATTGAAGTGGAGATCCAATTTGGATCTTTACTGATCCAGATCTCTTTTTGAGATGGATAGCAAATTTATTTATTTATTTATTATTATTATTTTTTTAATCTCTATCGCCCATTTTGAAGATGGGTGGCAGAGATCCATATATATATATATATATATATATATATATTAGTAATTTTCTAGTGCGGGATTCCGCACTAATTTTTTTATGTCGTTTGATTGGTTCCAACCAGTTGGAATCAATGTAATTTTTTTTTTTTCACTTATTCCAACTGGTTGAAATCAATGAAACCACATGAATATTTTGTACGGGATCATGCACTTGATAATATATATATATATATATATATATATATATATATAATTTTTCTATTATCAGTTCGAACTGACAAAAGATATATTACTTCCTTGCATGTGGACCATTGAATTTAAATACTTTGACTTGGCTGTATGCACTTGTCAAAGCATCTTTTAAATCCAATGGCCCACGTGCAAGGAACTGATATATTTTATATCAGTTCAAACTGATAATAGAAAGACTGTATATATATATATATATATATATATATATATATATATAGAAATTCTATTATCAGTTCGAACTGACAAAAGTTATATCAGTTCCTTGCATATGGGCCACTGGATTTAAATACTTTGACTTGACTGTATGCACTTGTCAGTCAAAGTATTTAAATCCAGTGGCCTACATGCAAGGAACTGATATAACTTTTGTCAGTTCGAACTGATAATAGAAAGACTGTATATATATATATATATATATATTAATGAAGAAATATCACTTTTTAATCAAAAAATTAAGGGGGTTTCTATTTTTACCCGGAATTAGTGTTTTCATTGTTTTATCAAACTTTCCACTGAAGAGATAAATTTACCCCTGCATCAGATTAAACACACTGGGAATTAAACACACGGATTAAACACACTATGAATTAAACTGGTGGTGTGTTTTATTGATGAAAACTAGTGGTGTGTTTAATTGAAGAAAAATGATGGTGTGTACTAGTGGTGTGTTTAATTGAAAAAAAAAAACGGGTGTGTTTAATTTAAGAAAACATGTGATGTGTTTAATTGAAGAAAACTGATGTGTTTAATTGAAAAAAACTTGTGTGTTTAATTGAAAAAGACCATTGTGTTTAATTGAGAAATCATTAAGGGTATTTTTATCTCATAAGTGGAAAGTTCGATAAAAACAATCAAAACACTAATGTTCGGTAAAAATAAAAACTCCACTAATTATATGGTTAGTTTCAATTTTAACCCTATATTGATTCCATAATTTTAAGGGCATTTGCATATTGATATTTTTGACGATCAAGTCAAACTTGATCAATAGTTAAATTTTATTAACTTCAACTAATAGTGGGAGAGTTCATTGTCAATTGGGCAATTACAAATTAGGTCCTAGACTCTTTTTACAATTCCAAGTTGTTTGCGACTTTTACAAAAGTGTCCAAATTGGTCCTTACATTTTTCCCAAGTGCCAAATTAGTCCATCTAACTAAGTTCTATTAGTCAACTTTAACTATGTAGGGGTAAAATTGTATTTTACTCCTAAACAATATAATAAAGACACATGCACAATTTTTTTTATTTTTTTTTTAACAAATGTATAATTTGGTTATTTTATTTGTGGGTTTTGATTTTTGAATATTTTTTACAACAGTGCTTGTATAATATTAACAAAAAAACAGTTGTATAAAAATGGTAAAAATATTAAACTGAGAATAAATGGTAACTTTGTTTATAAAATAAGGGTATAATTGATATTGTCTTATTAAAATATTTTTAGATTTTTTAGACAATTTTAATTAAAAAGGTACAAATGGTGTTTCATTAATAATATTTTTGGATTTTATTTTAATTATAATGGTAAATTTAATGCACAAAAAACAAAACAACTTTTCTCTAATATGACAAATAAAGGGTATTTACGTATTTTTAACTAAAATTGTTAAAGTCAACTATATATTTAACATCGATAAACCGTTAGATGGACCAATTTGGTCACTTCTAAAAAGAGGGATTAATTTGGCACTTAGAAAAAATGTGAGGACCAATTTAGTCATTTTTATAAAAGTCGCAAACAACTTGGAATTTAAAAAAAATAAAAACAAATAATAATAATAATCCAAAACCTAATTGGTAATTGCCCTTGTCAATTAATGATATGGTTGTTTTTGATTGTTTAAGTGCACACTTTAGAGAGTTGGTTGTAATTTGCTCTTCTTAAAAAGACTATATATAAACATCTTTTTCATTTGATATAGCTAGTATGAAATAAAATATAAATTCACCTGGATTACAAAAACTTGATATATAATTAGGACACATAATTTTTTTTAATAAAACTAATGGTCCTGCTTATAAAATTTGCATTGCTATTTACAATGGCTGGTTTTCTGAGAGTTGATTCTATACTTTGGTTAGTTGAAGGTTGTTCATTTGTCCACCTGCTAGTGAAAAAACAGTAGCTGCAATATGCTTGGAACTGAGTCCTGCCTCTTCAATTTGGTATGTCTGAGATCCATGGTCGATGTATCTGTCTGGTAGCATCATAGGCCTCCACTGCACGTACCAAAAATATCAGAATTCACCAGTACTTTTAATTTTTTGTTGCTTTTTATAAAAATTCATGATTCATTTGGTTAATTAATTAGGAGAAAAATTGGTACCTTAACATTTCCATCCAGCAATCCATGTAAAGCCAAGTAATGAGAAACATGAGAGTTGAATCCTCCAATGGATCCTTCTTCAATGGTGATGAGGACCTCGTGCTCTCGTGCTAGCTGTCTGATCAACTCTCCATCAAGTGGCTTGCAGAATCGAGCATCAGCCACCGTGGTGGAGATGCCGAGCATTTGAAGAAGCTCTGCGGCCGCCAAGCAGCTTCTTACAATTGTTCCATAACCCAAAATTGCCACCTTACTTCCCCTCCTTAGTATCCTTCCCTTACCAACCTACATTCCAAATTTTGAATTAGTATATTTTTGCCAAAATCAAGTCTCTAAATATATATATATATATGTTATAGCAATAAGCACCTCTAATGGAGTTCCTTTGTTATTTGCTGGGAGAATTGAGCCGATGCCATTTCCTCTTGGGTATCTGAAGCAACTAGGCCTGTCATCGATGGCTGCAGCTGTGGCCACCATGTGCATGAGCTCAGTCTCATCTGAAGGAGCCATGACCACCATGTTAGGTAAACAAGCCATGAATGTTGTGTCAAAGGCACCACAATGGGTTGGGCCATCTGCCCCAACGAGACCGGCCCGGTCCATTGCAAATCTCACCGGAAGCTTTTGGAGGTCAACATCATGAGCAACCTGCATCACCATTATTAGATATAAATTTTGATTTTTAAAGTTTTTTTCCTTTTTGGAAAGCTGACACCATCGTGGATCAAGGGTCTGACGTAATTATATGATATATTTATAATACCAGTGTTTAAGCCTTGGCCGGGTGGTGGAGCTTCATTTTGAAGTCTCTGACCACTAAAGCAGGTGATCATTTGATTTATGAAGTTAATGAGAGTAGAAATGAATTTGATTAGTACCTGATCAAAACCTCTCTGTAAAAAAGAAGAGTAAATAGCACAAAAAGGCTTGAGGCCTTCAGCAGCAAGACCAGCAGCAAAAGTAACAGCATGTTGCTCTGCTATGCCAACATCGAAGCATCTATCTGGGAATTTCTTCTGGAATAAATTGAGGCCTGTACCTCCTCCCATTGCTGCATGTATTCCTACAATCGTATCGTCTTTTTCAGCTTCTGCTATCAGCGACTCTGCAAAGTACTGGGTGTAGGAAAGTGTATTCTTCTTGACCTTCATTTGTTTCCCGGACTTTGGATCAAATTTCACAACACCATGCATCTTATCAGGAGCAGACTCAGCTGGAGCATAACCTTTTCCTTTCTCAGTGATGGCATGAATCAGTACAGGTCCATGAGCTGCCACGGATCTAACTTCCTTCAAGATACATACAAGCTCTTCCAGGTTATGACCATCTACTGGACCAATATAGTTTATTCCCAGTTGTTCAAACAAGCAACAGGCCCCTGAGTCATCATCGTCGGAGACAGTTTCCAGATCAGTTTTGTTGGATTGGCCTCCAATTAGCTTTGTCTTTTCCTGTTGATGTATCCAAAGGAGGTTAGTTTAATATAGGTGTTTGATGAAAGTATGAAGGTGTTTGACAAAAGGTCTAACACCTTCTCTGAGCTTGCAGAGCAGAGCTTGGAGGTTACCTTGGTAGCTTGACGCAGGCTAGTCAAGGCTCTACTGAGAGCACCAACAGGAGGAGCAGGGCCGTCGACGGTGGCGGTGGGCAAGGAGACTTGATTGTTATCATTCAAGATGATAATAAGATTAGTGTCAAGAAAACCAGCATTGTTCAATGCCTCATATGCCTGTCCTGCTGTCATGGCACCATCCCCAATCACTGAAACCACATGGTTGTTCTTCTTTAATAAGTCTCTCCCAACTGCCATCCCTGTAAGCAAAGAAAATACATATTAATGACAACATATATTGGTTTAATTGGTTGTAATTGTAAAGTGAAATTGTGGTACCTAAAGCAGCTGAGATGCTAGTAGAACTATGACCAACACCAAAGGCATCATGAACACTCTCCTCTCTCTTTGGAAAACCAGACAGCCCAGATGTCTGTCGAATTGTGTGCATTCTCCATCTCCTCCCTGTCAATATCTTATGTGCATAGGCCTAAAACAACACCAAGTCAATTAGTTGAGAAATGAATTGTTGATCAAAACATCAAAAGAGGTTCTATGATGATCACCTGATGACCAACATCCCAAATGATTTTGTCTTCAGGACTGTTGAATACATGGTGAAGAGCCACTGTGATCTCTGTCACACCTAGACTTGAACTTAAGTGCCCACCAGTCTTTGACACTGTATATACTATCTCTTCTCTTAGCTCACCAGCCAATTCCTCCAGTTGCTATATTTTGAAATCAAACCATTAATATATATATATATATATATATATATATATATGGGGAACCAAACAGTATTGAAACATATATAAAAGTAAGAGCAAAATTCATAAGTAGCCCAAAAATTATAGGCATATGTAAAACTGTCACATCTCAATAAGTTTTCTTTTTTTATACAAGGGAAATGTTTCTTGGACAAGTATACCCTTAGTGCAAATATCAAGAAAAACAACTTTTTAAAATCATTTTCATTGCCTCCATAAATGGAGGTTTGTCTGCTCCATCAATGGAGATCTGATTTTTTTATTTTATTTTATTTTATTTATTCATCTTCATCAGTTCGATCTCCATCAATGGAGGTCTAAAGAAAAAATGTTTTATTTTTATTTTAGAAAATAGAAAATTGGAAGAGAGATTGAAAAATAGAAAATTGGAGGTTTCCAGGATTATTACACGCTTGTAAAGATGTTGATATTTCAGTGTGTAAAGATGTTGACATTTTATCGTAGATAAAAAAAACATTTCTCTTAGATAAAAAAAAAAAAAAAAAAAACTTATTGAGATGTGATAATTTTGTATATGCATTAATTTTCAAGTCAAATTGGGAATTTTGTCTAAAAGTAATACTAGGTATCTCGTTTACCTGAATCGAGAGATTTTTGGTCTGAACTGGATAGTTGATGGTATCGAGAATAGGAGTGGATGGCTTTTCTCCGGAGAAATTGACGATTTTTTGAAAAGGTCGCGTCTGCTGGGTCCCCTCCGTTTTGATACTGTCTGGAGTAGCTCTAACTCCATTGAACTGAAAATGAAATAATGTAGAAGACAGAGTGAGACAACACTGTACATAAAAATCTCAACCACATAAAATTTCAACTTAATTATTATTTACTAGTTTTAACCATATATATATATATATATATATTGAGAGAGAGAGAGAGAGAGAGAGACCTTGGTGGGGAGAGAAGAAGAGCTTAAACCAGGCAAGTTGGGAGAAGAATGGAGTGATGGGATAAAGTTAGTAGTAAGCAGAGAGGAAGCCATTTTGAATTGAAGTTTCTTTTTTGAAGTTAAAGAAGAAGAAAGATGGAGAGATGGTAGGAAAGGAATCTGTGTATTGTGAAGTGGAAGTGGAGGGTATTTATAAGAAAATTGAGTGGGGTTTCAAGTTGAGAATTGAAAAGTCATGCACAGCCTAAAAAACGTGTCTTGAGATTTTAATTAATAATTGAATATACAGTAAAGGACAGATCACATCTTATAAATATTAATGGACACAATTTTTTAGGATGTATTAATAATCAGTTGAATATGTTCCAAAATCGAATTCAGATTTAGATGTATATATATATTTTATTTCTCTAATCAGAACCACTGACATGTTTTTTTACCTACAAGTTTCCTCTTATCTCATGTGATAATTAATTTTATAATACTTTTTTATTGATTACCAAATGAAATTGAAAAAATAAATAATAAATAAATAAATAAAATTATTATTATTATTATTATTTTATACACTTCATAGTAATTCTAAAATTTCTAGCAACTTAGGGGCCATTTGGTAACGTTTTTGTTTTTCAGTTTTTGTTTTCTTGTAATCTGAAGTTTTCGAAAAACTGATTTTTGGATTTTTTGAATTCGAAAACGCGTTTGGTAGCAATGGTTGAAAATGATATTCGAAGAATCAAAACATAAAAAACATGTTTGGTATAATATTTTTAAAATCATTTTTAAAAGATTAATATTATAAATAATGAAAAAGTGATATTAAAATAATTAAACATTAAAACTAAAAAAATTAAAATTAAATAATAAATAAATTTAATTTTCATCATCAAACCTATCGAAATCATCAGCATCCTTTCGGTATAGATCCATGAAGATCCAAAAGATGGATTTGGTTTGAGTAAATTTTATTGCTAAAAAAAAGTTTTCAAGAATACTGAGAACAACAAATTATTGTTCTCAGAGTTCTCAATTTTTTGTTCATTAAAACTGAAAACTGTTCTCAATGTTTTATAAAACAGTTTTTTGAAATCGTCCCACCAAACGCGTTTTTCCAGTTTTTGTGACTCAAAAAACAAAAAACAGTTTTTGAAAACGTTAACAAACGCGCCCTTAATAACTTCGGTTTTGACCCAATCTTTGTTTTTTAAAGAAAGAGCGAGTACCTATGTTGATAAAATTATAGAACCTTTTCTATTCATTGTTCATTATTTATAATGGAGTGAACCAATTTATTAACCGAATAATTATATTCATATAAAATGGGTTTTTTTTTTTAAAAAAAACCCATTTTTATCTAAATAAAATAGAGCTTTAATTGTCAAAGTCTCATGTCTTTGTGACATGAGACTTTGCAATCTCTATCAATTCATTCGGGTTCAAACCATGACCAGGGCTGGCCCTTGGCCTGGATTTTAGGGGCAGCCGCCCAGGGCCCATTATTTGGAGGGCCAAGTTTTACATAAGTTAGTTATTAGTTAAATGTATATGGGCCCAATAAATTTTTTGTTGACAATTAAAAGGCCCAGCTTGATGTTGTTTTAATACTAAGTCCAACAATACTTTAAAAAAATGGCCCAGCTTGATGTTGTTTTAATACTAAGTCCAACAACACTTTTAAAAAAGGGCCCAATGTCAATAATTCCAATATCATTAAATTTCCTTCGGTCCTTTTTTTTTTTTTTTTAGTGTAATCAATCCCTTTTTTATTTTTTTTATTTTGTTAGGGTAATATGTATTCAATTATCATCTGGCATTCAGTTCTTATTCCTCCACCAAACGCGCAGCCGCTCGTCTCTCTCTCCCTCTGACTCTCTAATCTCTCTAAAGTCTAAAATCGAACAATTTTAGGGTAGTCTATGTTTTTAAATTTGTAAGTAATTAGCAACAATTTTGATGTATAACATTGATATTAATATATTATTCAAAACTTCTAGTCACATTTTGTTCGACTTATATGATAAATTTATTTGTTTATATAATAAATGTATTTATCATATGATTTTATTTTATCTTTAATTAAATTATTATTTTCAGACTAAATATATGAAAACATATTATTTATAAGTATATATGTTGAAAAAACTACGAAAATGAATAAGGGGCTCATTTTAGAGATTCGCCCTGGGCCTTCAAAAAGTCAGGGCCGGCCCTGACCATGACACGTGGTATATTTTATCCTAATATTGTTTATAAAACCGTAATTAATATTGTAAACCATGATACATGACACATGACAAATGGTATCCGTATAAGTCACGGTCATATGTAATAAAACAAATTTAGTTTCAATTTCTTTGACAACAATATCTTTTTTTTTCATGTGGAATAGTGGAACACGTGATTGTCGTTTTTTTCATGTATGCGAAAACGTGATTCTTAATTGTTGTACAGCAATTTGGGGATCAATCTCGTACTGCCTTCCTTTTCTTTTTTTATGATTTGGTTCCACGTGTTTGGTTGCCAAATACGACAAAAACAGTGTAAAATCTACTACGTTACTATTTCTTTTTAAAATTATTTGAAGGGTTGTAATTCAACGGCGCTAAAATTGAGTCCAACACTCCAACTATCATAATTCATAACAAGCAAAAATTACTACGACACACTAAGATATTGTTGATTACTTCAAAAAAAAAAAAAGGATATTGTTGTCAAAGAAATTGAAACTAAATTTGTTTTATTACATATGAACGTGACTTATACGGATACCATTTGTCATGTGTCATGTATCATGGTTTACAATATTAATTACGGTTTTATAAACAATATTAGGATAAAATATACCACGTGTCATGGTTTGAACCCGGATGAATTGATAGAGATTGCAAAGTCTCATGTCACAAAGACATGAGACTTTGACAATTAAAGCTCTATTTTATTTAGATAAAAATGGGTTTTTTTTAAAAAAAAAACCCATTTTATATGAATATAATTATTCGGTTAATAAATGGTTCACTCCATTATAAATAATGAACAATGAATAGAAAAGGTTCTATAATTTTATCAACATAGGTACCCGCTCTTTCTTTAAAAAACAAAGATTGGGTCAAAACCGGAGTTATTAAGTTGCTAGAAATTTTTAGAATTACTATGAAGTGTATAAAATAATAATAATAATAATAATAATAATAATTTTATTTATTTATTTATTATTTATTTTTTTCAATTTCATTTGGTAATCAATAAAAAAGTATTATAAAATTAATTATAACATGAGATAAGAGGAAACTTGTAGATAAAAAAACATGTCTGTGGTTCTGATTAGAGAAATAAAATATATATATATACATCTAAATCTGAATTCGATTTTGGAACATATTCAACTGATTATTGATACATCCTAAAAAATTGTGTCCATTAATATTTATAAGATGTGATCTGTCCTTTACTGTATATTCAATTATTAATTAAAATCTCAAGACACGTTTTTTAGGCTGTGCATGACTTTTCAATTCTCAACTTGAAACCCCACTCAATTTTCTTATAAATACCCAACCCAAAATCAAGTGATTTGTTCTTCCTTATATGATAAAAAATAAATTACTTAATTCATTTTTGGGCCTCTTTTTTTTTTTTTTTTTTTTTTTTTTTTTTGTAACATTACTATTTTTTTTTTAATGAAAAATTAGTGGTAGAAGTGTAGAAACGAAGTAAAAATATAGGCCATGTTTGTTATATAATGTATTGTATTATATTAAATAATTAAAATGTACTAAAATAATATAATACAATGTTTTGTTAATATATTTTAATTGGTCTAATATAGTGAATGTCATATTAACTAATACATAGTGGAGATGTTGTATTAGTTAATACAACCTAATACAAAATATCATCAAACACATGATTGTATAAGAATAATACAGTATAATCCAATACAATCAAATTCAATCCAATATAATACAATCCAATACAATACAGTGCGTTAAATGAGCCTATAGAGTAACTAAATTGAAAGATTATAAACACAACAAACGCAACAATTTGTTGTCCAATCAAGTCAAGTCTATTTTTTGTTTGTTTTTAAATACAAGTCAAATCTAATCGAAAGGATCAATAAACGAATTTCATACTTAACTTTGCTTGTACTACCTTTATTCTTATAAAGGTTAATATTAAAAACATCCCTTCACCTTTGAACTATTATTAAATGTATAGTTATAAATTCTTTTATTTTAGAAACCTCCCCTATGGACTAACACCATTACCATTCCATTTGTATTGAATGAGTTTGACCGTTAAAAAGTCTAAAATGTTTCTATTTAAGTTTCAATTGTATGAATTGATCATTATATACTCATACATTTACCAAATAAAAATTAAAAAAATAATATAAAAGGCGGGAATGTTAACTTGCAAAGGAAAAGTTATTTTGTGGACAATTTTATCCTTAAAAATAACAAAATTACAAATGAATCAAAAGCATTGAAAATAAACTAGAATATGTATTTATTTATGTATTTATTTTTCTTTTTTTATAAATCCAAGCAAATACTCATTTTTAATGCTTTTGTTTCATTTATAATTTTGTTATTTTTAGAGATAAAATTGTCCACAAAATGAATTCTCCTTTACAAGTTAACATTCCCGCCTTTTGTATCATTTTATTAATTTATTTGGTAAAAGTATGAAAGTATAATGGTCAATTCATATAATTGAAGATTAAATAGGCACATTTTAGAATTTGTAATAGTCAAACTTAGTAAACACAAACGGAATGCTAACAATGTTAGTTCATAGGGGAGGTTTCTAAAATAAAAGCATTTGTAACTATACACCCAATAATAGTTTAAAAGTGAGGAGAGGTTTTTAATATTAACCCTTCTTATAATTAATTAATTATTCGTTCAAGTAAATTTCTACAATCGTCATATAATTATTATCTTCCGCATAGTTTATTAGATTGCATTTTTATTCATCATTGATAAATGTGGAAAATCAGAAAGAAAAAATCTTTGTATTTCTTGTTAATCATTTTCTTAGTCTCTTCAGACCATATACAACTTTTTCTAGTGATAATAACTCGAGAAGGAAGAGTTGGAGATAGAAACAAACTCTCCCAAGTTTAATCCCTATGAAAAAGGGACTACCTATCTAACAAACTAATTCAAACATAACTGACTTATTTACATTTAAATAATTAGCAGTAAATAAATCTAGTAAATAAACTTAAGCTAGTGAGAAGGCATTCTCCATTCCTAGCTTGTAAACAATCTCTTAGAATGTTCCACTGTTAAGTCTTTTTGTCAACACATCAGCTAGTTGATCTTTGGTTGGAACAAAAGGTGTGCATATCAACCCACTGTCTAGACTCTAGTTTCTCCTTTATGAAGTGTCTGTCCACTTCAATATGTTTCATCTTGTCATGCTGGACTAAGTTGTATGTGTTGGGGTTTTTGCCCTAAAGCTTGTAATTTGTAAATATGATTTGAACATAAATAAAAGAAGTAGTACATTCATTCATTTTGTGCCATACTTTATATGTATAACATGTGCACTTAACATCCAAGATTGCCAGATGTAATTTCAAACTGAGTATATGAGTGTCATATACAGATGGATGTAGTTTGAAACGAGCAATCTAAAGAGTCCGTAGATAGCAAATAAAGCTGGGTACTTTATTTGTGGTTAATCTACAGCTGCGGTCTATTTCGTAGTGTACGGTGATCCTATCCTGGATCATTCATATGGAGATATGAGAATAGAGGCACCTTGTATGATGTGATCATATAGGACTGGACCATGATCTATATGAATCTCTCACTAAGATCCGTTTAACGATGAGATTCATATATATTAACTAATGATGGCTATATGTGGGTGATCTTAATCCTGAGTGTCTTATCGACTCCTTTAGGTTAGATCGTGGTCTTTGATATACCATGGGTGAGGTCGGAGTTCCATTCCTGATCAATATGCTCCGTATGTTGGGATTACGGTTTGGCTTGTGGCTGGGAAGGTTTGTACACAATAGTGGAATCCACTCCTTCTTGCGAGAAGTAGATGGTAGTTCCCTTAAGGTTTGATTTGGGGCTTGAACAATATGAGCACTCTCCTATTTCCATAAGGAATGTAGGATTTATTGTTTATTAGAGAATCAATGGTACTTAAAGGAAAGATATAATTAGAGAGGTATAATGGACATTATGACCCAACTCTAATTATGAACTACTTGTGCAGGATTATACCATATGTAATAGCTATATCGATAGACACCGAAAGTTATTGGTTTGTGTAAAAACGTCTACAGTTGAGAGAGTGCAGCTTCGGGTTTTTAGTGGAATAACACCGAAGTTAATAATTATGAAATATTAATTAAAGAGTTTAATTAATTATTTCTAAGGATTATTGGAGCTCAAAATACTGCGGGTCCATTAGGTCCCCTTGCTAGCCCGATCGATTTAGGTAACAAGGGTCACGGTTAATTAATTGGATTTTCCAAATTAATTGTGTTACGAAAGTGACACATATCTATTCGGGAACTAATTGAATAATTAGATTATTTAATTAATGATTTTAATGATTATGACAATTAAATATTAAGATTATTTAATTGTGTAATTAATCATTATATGGAGGGTGTTGATTGATATTTAATTTTGAATGAAGAAAAGATAATTTGATTATTTTATTTTCATTAAATTAAATATTTAAATTTGAATTTAAAAGAGTTTTGAATTCAAATCAAATCAAATTAATTAATTAATATCTTTAAAGATATTAGATATCTTAAAAAGATTTAATTAATTATTTTATTTTTAAAGATATATATATGTGATATATATTAGTAGAGAAACTGATAGTGTATCAGGTCTTTTTTTAAAATACACCAACACCACTTCACGTAAAAAGAGAAGAGAGACATATAGGGGGTGGCGGCCAAGAAGAGAAAAAAAGAAAAAAAGAAAAAAAAGAAAAAAAAAATATTTTTTAAGCTTTTTTTTTTTTTTTTTTTTGTGGCCTAACCTAATACATATAAACAACAAGAGTTGTTTTTGTGTGTTCTTCTCTTCTTCTTCTTTCATACAGGTTCCTGAATACCGTGACGCGCCCACACGTTGTTACTAGTTTCGGGAGATAGCAAGGAAGATCAAGTGGTACAAATTAAGAGCAGATCGTATTAAAGTGAAGGAGCCTTCTACGTAGGTATGAAGAAAATTGTTTCTTCCCTTTTAATATATATTTCGATTTCGATTTCTTTTGTTTTAACTGTTCCGAGAAATAGATCCTAGGTTTTATCAATCATAGTATTTCTTTATGAAATATTTAAAAAAAAAAACCTTCCGCTGCGTGATTGGTAAAACGGGGGTCCTAACAGTATACAATACTGATTGCAGATTTATTGTCACAATAGAGTTTTATTGGTCCATCCCACTTAATCTTCAAGTCTTATAGGATGATTTTCAGCCATAGTAGTTCATAAACCCTTTGTGCCATTGCCTTAAACTCAGCTTCGGCATTAGACCTTGCAACCACATTATGTTTTTTATTCCTTCAAGTCACCAGGTTGCCACCAAGGAAAGTGCAGTAGCCAGAGGTAGACCTTCTATCCACAACTGATCATGCATAGTTAGTATCAGTATATGCTTCTAGTACCAGCCCTGCATCTCTCTTGAACAAGATTTCTTTTCCTGGATTAGCTTTAAGGTAGAGTAAGATACGGTAGACAACCTATAGATGAACCTCTTTAGGATTGTGCATAAACTAACTCACTACACTAACAACATATGCTATGTTTGGTCATGTGTGTGAGAGGTAGATAAGTCTGACACCCAACCTCTGATATGTTTCCCTATTCACAATAGCATCCTCATTTTCTTCTCCAAGCTTATGATTAGGATTTATATGGGTGTTTGCTGGTTTGCAAGCTAGTTTCCTCGTTTCCTTCAATAAATCATTTACATATTTGTTTTCTGAGATAAAAATGCCCTATCGTGAATGGGCTACTTCAATCTCTAGAAAGTACTTCAACCCCTCAAGCTCTTTATTCTCAAACTCTCTAACCAAACATTGTTTCAAGGTCTCCCTTTCTTTCTCATCATCACCCATGACAATTATGTCATCTATATACACTAGAAGTATTGTAACTCCCTTTGAAGTTGAGTGTTTAATGAATAAGGTGTGGTCTCCTTGACTTTGTCTATACCATGTACTATTAGAACCTTTGTAAACCTCTCAAACCAGGCTCTAAGTGACTATTTAAGGCCATACAAAGCCTTTTTCAGCCTACACACCTTGCTTGCTTCTAGTCTACTCACATACCTTGGTGGAACTTGCATGTATATTTCCTCTTCTAAGTCTCCAAGAAGAAAACTATTCTTCACGTAAAACTATTAGAGAGGTTAACTATATTTTGCAGCCAAATATAACAACACCCTTACTTCATAATCTTAGCAACTTAAGCAAAAGTCTTTTGATAATCTACCCCATACGTCTAAGTATAGCCCTGAGCCACCAACCAAGCCTTGTACCTCTCAAAAGTACCATCAGCTTTGTATTTCAAAGTGAACACCCATTTACACCCAAAGGTCCCATTTTGTAAGATAGCTTTTAAAATTACAACAATTTATTCTTAATATTTGGTCGGTGACAACTAATATGTGTAGATATTATAGGTAATTATTATTTGGCTGATGTAGGGTATAACAATGGTCAAGGTTTTCTTGCACTATATAGAGGTACTAGGTATCACTTACAAGTATGGGAAGACTTTGAGGGTGCACCTAGGAATCACGAGGAATATTTTAATATGAAACACTCAAAAGCTAGGAACATTATTGAGAGGTGTTTTGGTTTCTTGAAGAAACGTTGGGCTATACTACGAAGTCCTTCTTTCTATCAAATTAGATTTCAAGGGCGAATGATTGCAGCTTGTGCTTTGCTGTATAATTTTATTAGGATGTACATGGATGTTGATCTTGAAGAATACACGTCAGTCACACTTGATGATTTGCCTATTGGGGAAGACAAACCCAATGAGTTAAAATCTATTGATGTCATTGAGATGATCTAGCCGGAGAGAAGTTTAATGCTTGGATGTCAATGAGAACTAGAGATTTTATTTGTATTTTTTTTTTTTTTTTAGAACTTGAGAGATTTATGTTTTTTTTATTTTTTATTTTTTATTGTTGAACATTTGTATTGTCTATTGAACTTGAGAGATGATCTATACATTGTTAAACTTTTTTTTTTTTTTTTTTTTTTTTTTTTGTTTTTGTTTTTATTTTTGCTTTTGTTTTTTTGAAACAGCGAATTTATTGATAATTAGCCCCAAGAGGCAAAACCAAACATAGTACAAACTTGAGAAAAGGTCACCTGACCCCTCACAAAGGCAAAGAAAACCCCACGCACTACAACAAGAATAGACAGAGGACAACAAAAACTAACAACAGCCTATCATGGAAAACAAGAGGACAAAAACATCAAACATCTTCCCACTCCATTCTATCACCACCAGCATTAGAGCCAGCTTTAGCTAAGGAATCCACAAATGAATTCGACTCCCTTGGCATGTACTTGACATCAAAACCATCTGAAGACTACTAAATGAACAAGCTGAAGATTACCAAAATCTGAGCGCTTAATCCAAGCAACCGTAGATTTCGAATCACTAATGATAGTGATGCAACGACGAGTAAGAGAAACTTTTTCAAAAATCAACTACATGGTTGTGTATGGCAATCACTTCTGCCAATATAGCATCAAGTAAACCCACATGAATCGAAAATAAACATAGAATTCTACCACTCGAACCACGAAGTACACCACCAATTCTTGCCTCCCCTAGGCTACCCCTCCACATTAAAACTATAGCTCAAAAACAAACGGAGGAGGGCCAACATAAGCTCTTTTAACCTTAGCAGCAGAAACATCAACATATCTATCATTTAAATCCAAAATGAGAAATGTTAAATCAACATCGGAGCCGCAACCATGATTCTTGAACCAAAGTGCCACACGAAACTTTATCGTATCTAAAACCAAACCCAAATCCGATTTTTTACCACTAAAAACCACCTCATTACGACATTCCCAAATCAACCAAATTTCAGCAAAAAACAGGGTATTCCATGCTCTCTTTCGTGACATCGAGGGACATAAACTGTTCCAACATGCTGCCTATTCCCTGACAGAAGGAGAAGAACACGACGAAACCCCCCACTAGCCCATACATATTCTCCAAACCTCATCAGACCATGCACAGTGAAGGAATAAGTGATCAATCGATTCACTCCCACCACCACATAATGGACAAGTTGTATTAACCACCTGTTGCACACCGAAACTAAGCAAAACCTCTCTAACCAAGATCCTTCCCTTAATAATTGCCAAGCGAAAACCTTCACCTTTGGGGGACAAATCCTCTGCCAAAGAAAATCACAAAACGGATCAGCCACAACATTATTGTTCTTCAAACACCTCCTAAAAAAACTAACAGTGAATAGACCATTTGAACAATGAGACCAGGCCAGAGCATCAGGAATATCGACTCTTAACTTGATATTCTCTAAACACATCTTAAAACAATTCCACTTATCCAACTCCCAATTAAACAAAGCTCTACGAAGATTGACATCCCAAACCCATCTAGAATCCTCCTAACTACTGAACTCCAAACCACGCCACTCTTGTTGGTAGCCAAAGCAAAATTTCTCGGGAAAGCAGTCATAAGAGGAACTGAATCCCATCTAACCTCCTGCCAAAACCGAACCTTCTCCTTATCACCAATCACCACTTGAAAACCATTTTTAACTATATTATGAGCTCTATGATTTTCACAAAAGAACTTATTGATACTCCGAGCGAAATGAGAACCTAACTTAATTTCACTTCCATTCCACAACAACGAATTGAAGCTAAGACCATACTTAGCACACAGAACTTTCTTCCACAGAGATGAATCCTCTCTCCCAAACCTCCATAACCACTTGGCCATCAAACTCAAACCTTTGTCTCTCATCCTTCCAATACCCAAGCCCCCTAACTTCTTATGCTTGCAAATAGAAGCCCAATCAACTATATGTATTTTCTTTTGTAAGAGACCATCGTTCTAGAAAAAATTCCTTTGTAGTTTCTCCAACTTCTTCGCCACTAACACCGGAATAAAGAATACAGATATGAAATAAGATGGAAGGTTAGACAGTACAGTCTTGATAAGAATCAAACGACCCCATTTAGAGATAAAACACCTCTTCCAAGGAGCAAGCCGCTGTTCAACCTTATTAACAACAGGGTTCCAAAACGCTGCCCTACTCAGGTTACCACCAAGAGGAAGACCCAAATACGAAATCGAAAAAATGATGCCAAACACCAAAAAAGTCCTGCCTAATCCTCATCGCGAGCTTCTTTCTTGCCAACCCTCATTAGGTAAGATTTGTGAAAATTGATCTTTAAACTCGAAATTAGTTTAAAACACCTCAATATCCTCTAAGCATTCATCAGATACTCCAAATTAGGTTCTAAAAAAAGTATCATATCATCAGCAAATGAGATATGCACCGCACCATTACCAAAAACCGCCCCATTCAGCATATCCAATTGCTTCACTTTAATCAACATACAACTCAAGACTTCCACCACAATATTGAACATAAATGTAGATAAATGATCACCTTGACAAAGCCCTTTTTCCATAGAAAATTGCTTTGTTGGACAACCGTTTCCTAAAACTGACAACGAAGGAGATGATATACACCATTTAATCCAATTTCGCTATCTCATGACAAATCCCATCCTTTCTAAAGTTTCGAACAAAAACTCATGGTCTACGCTATTGTAGGCCTTTTCAAAATCCAACTTCACTAAAAGTCCTCCTTTTATATTTTTCTTTCAAGAATGAATTATCTCCTTAGTGATGACAAAACTATCAATGATCTGACAATCCTTCATAAAAGCCATCTCAGAGGGACCGATCACCGCATCCATAACAACCTTCAATCTATTAGATAACACCTTGGCTAACACTTTGTATAACGAGCCCACCAAGCTAATAGGCCTGTAGTCTTGTAAGGATACCGGAACTTTAAACTTTGGGATTAGAGCAATAAAGGTGCAATTGAAATCTTTTATCACAGAGCCATTATGGTAAAAGGCATGTAGGAAATTCATAAAATCACCTTTGATCAACTCCTAATTAGCCTTGATGAAATTAAGATTGAGACCATCAATGCCATGTGCTTTGTTCCCATCACAGTCACTAAACGCTTTCCAGAATTTATCGTCAGAGAATTCGACTTCTAAAATCATCCTCTCTTGCACCAAAATATGATTAACATACAGCCCAGTTGTAATGATTAGCATCCTCGAAGGGATTGTTTCTGATGGTGGTAGATGTAATATTGGTAGTTATATGTCTGGTACCTATGAGCAGGTCACTTCTAAGATGCATGAAAAAGTTGAAAAAAATTACCAAAACGGCAAAACATGTGCAAAACAAAATGAAATGAATGAAAGATAAAGATTCATCAGCATATGATAAGCTCAACACAAGTGGGTTCGGTTGAGATGATAGTCGACAGTTTTGAAATCCTAGAGGAATACTTGAAGGTTAGTGGTTATATTAATTCTCTTTATATATGTAATACAATTAATAGTTTTATTGTTATAACATATATATATATATATATATATATATAATAGTTTTAATGTTCTAATATATATTTGTTTGTTGTGATAGAAACATCCCAACAAGAATTATACAGTTAATAGATCATTCTCACACTATGAACGATAGGTAGTAGTGTTTGGGAAAGATTAAGCAACAGGCAGTATGGTTGAATCCATAGCAAATGCTTTGGATCACATGGGACTGGAAAATGAAGAGTCAAACATATCTGGTTTCACTCAACCTTTTTCTCCTCCCTCAAATGTTACCTCTGCTTCCTCTGACCCAAATACAGAACAAACATCAAAGAGGAAGAGAAAGAGAAATGTCAGTTTAACAACAGCAGACATCACCAATGTCTTTGAAAAAAGCATGGAAAGGGCATCCATGGATATTGCTAAGTTGACTGAGGCTATTACAGAAGGGGATGCAATGACCCGTTTAGGTGTTGAACTAAAGGGTATAGGTCTTGATCATATACAAGTGATACAAGTTGCGATGTATTTTAGAAATAAGTCAAACCAAGTGCGCATTTGGAATGACTTGAATGACTCCTACAAGCTAGATTTCGTGAAGGCAATTCTAGAGGAGTGAACACTTTTATATTTGGTTTTATGAACATGTTTGAAACTTATATTTTGTTGGAATTGTGAACATGTTTGTGTCATGGATTATGTTATTATATTTGTGAACATTTGTATTACATTAACTTTTTTGTTGGATCATATGTTATTAAGTATTATTAATAATTTACTATTATACAAAAATAAAAGATGCGTGGTTGAATAATTAAAACTTGGAATTGCATGTCAAGATTATGATTTACGTGTAATTACTAATAACATATATTTAAAACTTATTTGTTTTTCCATTATGCACAATTACGAGTATGTAAAATTTAATAATAATTTAATAAAAAAAATTGAGGGAATGGGCCATAATATTCTTAATTGATTTTTATCTTTTGAACCTCTAAAATGAAATTTGATCCTCCAAACTTGGCCAAATTAAAAAAAATTGTTGATATTGGCAGACATCTAACCTGTTGGGTATTATTATTTGAAAAAAAAAACTAACATGTCTTCCAAAAAAGTATTAATTAAAAATATTTTTCAGTTACAATATTATTATTTTTGTTAAATATGATATATAAAAATATTTATTTAATAAAATCAAATAAATACTGATTTGTCCTGTCCCATATGTTACTATTATGTGGTAACAAACATTAGACAGTACAAGAAGGCCACTCTGGCATTTGAATCTCTTGTCCCGTCTTGTCCCAGCCATACCAAATGCATAACAATACATTTCACAGTTCTATCTCTAACATTCCAAACACAATATGGAACAACTGTTATGTCTTGTCCTATCTCGTCCCCGTACTAAACGCACCCCTATGGACTAACAACAATGGTTCAATTGATTGAATTTTGAAGTTAAAAAGTCTAAAATGTCCATATTTAAGTTTCAATTGTATGAATTGAACATTATACCCTTTGACTTTTATCAAATAAAAGCATTGTTTGTTAGTCCACAAGGGGTGCTTCTGAAGTAAAATCATTTTTATCTAAACATCCAATAATAGTCCAAAGATTAGGGGATGTTTTTAATATAAAACCAAACAACTATAGTTAAATAGAGATTGACCGGACAATGCGAGAATCACGTTGCTTATGCACGTAGCACGCTGTATGTGAAATTGAGCTTTCATTAAAATACGCGGTTGAGTGTGCCTGTGAGTGTGAGGCAGTCCTCTCATTTAGTCATTTGTTTCCAATTTTTCTCTTGCCTTATTCATATAATATTATAATCATATACCACTAAAACCACCAACTAATTTGGCTACACATATAGGATGAGTATGTATTGTTGTTGTTGGTTTCATCCTTACGTTTAAAAATAATAACCGATTCACAAATAAATTAAGTGATAATTTTTTATTTTTTTTGACAATATAAATTAATGGATATTATTAAAAAGTTCATCTAGTTTGAGGTATTAACCGTTTTGGTCCCTCTAGTAATCCAATTTGAAAAATGGCTATTGTAGTTATTCTGTTAACTTTTTAATGAAAATAAAAATACTATTTTACCCTTGTTTAGATATTTAATTATTTTTTAAATAACATAACTACTTTAAGAAAAAGTGGAGATCTCCACTAATTCCAACAAAAAAATAAATTAAAATTTAAAAATAGAATTGGTGAAGATTCATATGAGATGGACGCTCCACCAAATCCAAAAAACAAAAACAACAAAAATTAAAATATTAAAAAAGGATTTGGTGGAGATCTTTCTCTTGGATCTCTATCTCCATGGAGATCCCAGATGGATCTCCGATAACACCACCCCTGCCGTCGAACCCAGCAACCCTCGTCTCCCAATAGCCACTCAAACAACCAAAATCAAATCACAAAATCACGGTCACAAATCCTAAAAATCCCAACCGAAATCGACCCCAACTAGTGGAGATCCACCAAATGTAAAGATTTTTTTTTTTTTCAAAATAAACTAGTAGAGATTCAAACAAATCGCCACACAAAATCTAGCAAATCAAACAAAATCCAAAACCATTCCACAGCCACCACCATTCTCCGAAGAAGGCAAAAAAATTAAAAAATAAAATTAAACCTTATTCAACAACACATACCCAGAAAGAGAGATCGATGGTGAATAAGTGAGAGAGAAAATAAGATTTTTAATTTTAATATATGTTGATATTTATTATTTAATTATTTTCAAAAAAAATATTTATTATTAATTTAATATTATTTATTATTTTTAATCCTATATTTACCAGTATACCCTCACATTATTGACGAAAATCAAACGGAACTTGATGGTAGAGACCAAAATGACAATTTTTTTTTTGATGGATATAAACCAAAGGTTTACTACACCTGGAATTCAGATCCAGGTCAAGAAACATGAAAACATGTTTCCAACTACAACTGGGACTCTACAGCAATGGACACACGAGCACAGCCCAGACGAAAGACCCACAAACGGGGGAAAAACCCACACACAAAGGTGGGACTACAACCAAGCGAAACCATGGCTCTCTGGTGTTGGATGGATCCAGTAGGAGGTCCAAACACACTGGCTAACAACTAGCGGCCAAAACGGTTTAACTCAGATCCAACTATACAAACCTAAAAACCTTAATTAAAAGGACTGAAAACCGTTGATCTGGAGGAGGGAAACCCAGGCAGCCAGAGAAGACCACCATCAGGACGTCGCCGGTAAGGAATCAGCTGGATCGGGAGAGATCTGGATGGATCGATGAGGAACGGCCCGATCCGGAGTCCCGTCGACGGCGACGGAGACGTCAGCCTAACCCCGGCGCTACAAACCCAAGAAAACCACCACCAAGGTCGGCAAACCACCGCCGAAAAAATAGGAAAGGCCGCCGGTGAGCCGCGGAGAAGAGAGAAAACCTCCGCTAAGTTCACCGGACCACTGAATAACCCGCCGACATCCATAAGCGGGGTGGGATGTCGGCGGCGAAAGCCGAAAGGAGGTGGAAGGGGTTGCTATTTAGAGAGAGGTCAGAGAGAAATATCTAAAGAGAGAGAAAAGTCCATTTCAACTTAATCAATAATTTACCAAAATGACAATTAATACTAATAGTTTGGACTGAAATAGCCATTTTTAAAATTAGAGGGACAAAAATGGCTAATACCTCAAACTAATAATATCCCATAAATTAATGAAATTAGTTGCACATAGAGTATCACTAAAATAAACTATGGGTTGCCACCCACAAAATATCTTCCTACACCCATTTTTCTATTAAAAAAATTAAAATTATTAATTTTACTCCCTACACTCATTAAAATACCAAAACAATCCTCTAAGTATATATATATTTTTAAATTTTAAACATTTATTTTTTCTCATTATGCTCATATATCTTCATTTGCTTCCACCACCCAAAAAAAAAAAAAAAAAACTATGTATAGATTCTTCGTCCCCTTTAACAAATATTATAGAATTTACATAGATAAAAAAAAATATATCATATTTAAATAAAACTCTACAACTAAGATTTTACTTGGGCAAAAATAAAATACGAATTCAACTCTAAAACTAATTATATTTTTTTCTTTGTTACTTGCGGAATAAATGTATTGAATTATCTAAAAAACCATAAAATCATAATGGTTTACCCACTTAATTATTGTCACAAAAATCAACAACAATAATTAAATAAACAACAATATGTAGCTTCTTTTGTCTTTAAATTTTTTTTTTTTCAATCACCAAACAAATCAATTTTTTTCATTTAAAAGTTTGGTTTTTCTAAAATCCATCCACCAAGTTTTTCGGTTTACAAACCAATTAAATTAATAAGAATTTCTAGTTGAATTAAAGTAAAGTGAGTGAGTAGATTGTGTTTGAGAACCGTATAGACTTGATCTTCTATAACAGCTTAAAACAAATTTTACAAGACTACAACTGCAACGATTTGTTATTCATTTGCAAAACAATAATAAAATGAAAGTAAACATACATGAATGCATTTAGAATCTATGAAATCAATTCTTTGTTCATCCATTCCTTGACTATATGTGAAAAAAAAAAATTATATTTCCTGTTGATGTTAGGTTTGATTAAGCATAAATTATTAGGGTTTATTTTGATTGGGTATTCAACTTATGGGTGTATGAACTAAATTTAATTTTCAATTATAAAACCATATATTTTAAGTAATTAAATGTAAGAGTATTTTGGAAATAGAAAAAGTTTCATTAGAGCGTCTCCAATGTAAAAGTGGCTTGTATACCAATAATTGTTGACATGACAACAATGTCAAGAGACTTACTTCCTATGTGGCATGAAAATAGACTTGATAGACAATCAACTCAAAATTTGGTCTCTAATGCTTCCGTCTAAAACACAATTTTTTTGATGATGTGTTCATCTTTTTTTCCTGTTTTATTTTTTATTTTATTTCCTTACAAAAAATATATGAAAAATTAATGTTAGTTTTAAATGTTTGCTGAGTCAACCTAAAAAATAGTTGTGCAACAGACCGTCCAACCGTCTGAAAGTGGATGGTCATGTTGACAATGTTTAATATTTTTTTTGCTACGTCAGCTTGAGGTTGAATATGCACGGCTGCATTGGAGATGCTCTTAGAATATTGGTGTAGGAAGATATTTTGTGGATGGTATAGAACCACCCAAAGTATGTTGATTCACGGCTTAAAGATAGGTAAGAACTTCCCGAAGATAGTCAAAATCTTCCACAATTGGCAATAATTTGATATTTGCAATTTTGTATCTAATAATTAACTATAAGGATTCCCATATCTTGATTGGCTTATTTCGTGGACAAACCACGTATTGGGGATTGCATGTAAGGGTAGCTTAAGTGATTGATATTCAAGCTCAAGACCCTCTCATATCCTCAAGGTTGATAAGCACCAAAGGTAAACTTCTATGTGCTTAATTTGCTTTGAAGAGATTAGTTTCACACACACACAACTCATGCATAAATTTTATTCTTGTATGTTGTGTGTTTTATATGTGTGCATGCATGTTCTTGAACATCTCTTCTTGCATGTTTTATTTTGATTGCATCTTGTTCATTGAAATGCCATGACATGTTTAGGCATTAGGATGCATTCACTTCCCACACTTGCACTTCATTATTAGTCTTAAGTGTGGTGTAATTCGTTTCCGTTTGTGTGATCGGAAACGTCCGCGCTTGCATGATGGTGTGCATGTCTTAGCGCGATGGTTGACCACTTGAGAAGGTCTCATTCTTCTCTTGGATAAGTGGTAGTTTTGATTTGATTGTTTGGAGTAAAGTGTCTAGTTTCAAAAGATTAGATTTCAATGTTTTAAATGTTTTTCAAAACTGACCTTTGCATGGTCTTGTGACCATAACTTTTTATAAAAAACTTCAAAATGAGTTTTGAAAATTTCTGTACAAACTAGACACCCATACCTTTCCAACGGTATATTATTCGTAATATTTCATGACCGTTTGGATTGGTTTTAAAATCTCCAAAGTTACAACCAAAACAGGGCAACTCTGTTGTTGTCCGTTTCTGACCTTTGGTCACTCAATTAACCATAACTTTTTATACAGACATCTAAATGTCATTCTATAAAAACGAGTAGAAAGTAGACTTCCATACCTTTCCAACGATATATCATATGAAAGGTTTCAATGTCGTTTGGTCATGTTTCGAAGCTCTCGAATCTTGAGTCGCTGCACTGACGCGAGTACCGCGAAAATGCCCATATTTTTTCCATTTCTTCCAAAACGACATAGTTTCACTTGGGCATTATAAATACATATCTTTCTCATCATTTTAAGGGTGTGCCACAAAATCAAACCCTAGAGAGAGAGGCTCCATATTCTTGAGAGAGAGAGAGATTTGAGAGAAAATCAAATCAAGAACTCACCTTTAACCACTCAAATCAAATCCCTTTTGCATCATATTTCATATTGCATCTTCTATTACTATATAGAATGCATCCATGATTGGATTTGCATCATCACAACTTGCTTGGTAAGATTTTGATTAAGTTCATCTTATTTGATTATTTTTATTATCAAGCTATTCTCTTTAATTTACTTGTATGTTTTGATCATATGATAAATACAAGATTAGAGAATTAATTGTGATGAATTGATTGAGTGTTGTATTGTGATAGATTTCTAGGTTTTTATAATCTATGTTTATCTAAGCTATTATGACATGTCATTTAGTACTTGATATCTAGGATTGATTTTAATTGATTATATCATCATCCTAGATAAGCATCTAAGGTTCCCTAGCCTTGTTTGTTATTTGAATATTCATACATATTCACATAGGTTGCATAATCTCTTCTTAGAGAATTAAGACTTGAGGCTAAGAGTGCTTAGGCCTCAAGCAAATTGGAATAGGGTTGCTAATAAAGGCCCGCTGGGTAGAAGTGAGGGGTTACAGACCGGATTGTTAGACGAGGTCTACATAGGTTGTAAACTTCATTTCAATTAGTGATTTCGAGTTCCGAGTGTGGCGCACTATACAGCCCGTGGTTTTTCCTAGTGGTTGGGTTTCCACGTATACATCAAGTGTCATTTTTAATTCCGCACTATATTACACTTGCTTGTATTTTTGACTAGTAGGGTCATTTTCGTAATATTGACTTGTATGCGAAAATTGGGTAATAATAGTTAAAATCTATTCACCCCCCCTCTAGATTAATATATTGATAACACGCCTCGAGTATTTAGTTATTTACATTAACAACCAAGTCTGGACCTCAGTGACTCAGTTCCAACCACGATGTTTTTGTACGATATACTTTTGTGTGCAATTAGGGGCTGTTTGGTATATTTTTGTTAGCCGCTTTTTTGTTTTTATTTTTTGAAAACAGTGTAAAATGTATATTCGGTAATTGTTTTCTAAAAACAATCCAAAAAATTATAAAAAACTGTTTTTGTTACACGTGTGTGGCTTTTCCACCACATGCATTCTTTGGCTTCTTGAATAATCCATGCCACATGGCAAGCTTCTATGATTTGCTTCATGTTTAAGTATGAAATATTACAACAATGTCCCTCCTTTCTTTGCCTATATATATGAACATCTCCCTTTTGTAAAATGTTGTTGTAAAAAAACTGATGCTCATTCAATAAAAGGCAATATATTCATCTCTCCCTCTCTCTCGTTTTTCTCATCCTTCTCTTTTTCTATTTCTTATTTATTTATTTGTTCTTTAATTAATTAATCATTATCATTTATATTATCTATTGTTTCTATTTAATTTACAACACGTTATCAGCACGATGCTGTTATTTCCAGAACCTGAAGTTCTGAATTTATTATTAAAGCCTGAAGCTTATGAATTTATTACCATTGGAACCTGAAGTTCCTAGATCTATTACCAAAACCTGAAGTTCTGAATTTATTATTACTAGAACTTGAAGTTTCTAGAGTTTTATTTATTAATACCAGGACCTGCAGTTCTGAATTTACTTTCTCGCACTTTATTTTTTTACGCAATTTACTTTCTCCCACTTTATTTACTTTTATGCAATTTTTATTTAAACAATTTGGTCACCCATCCAGAACCTGGAGTTCATGGATTTATTTATCATTACTGGAACCTGAAGTTCTGGATTTATTTACTTAGAAACAAATATTTAAATTCCTCGGATTTTTATCAGATCAGAAGTTCTGATTCCGATTGTAATTTTTCAGATAATCAGAAGCTATAACCATGCCAAAGCTTGCAAGTCTAAAATTTGCTGCACTAGAAGTGTCAGGAGAAAATTACATGTCATGGGTTATTGATACAAAATTACTCCTGAAATCAGAAGGATTGTATTATACTATTGAAAATGGGGCTGATGCATCTGAACAGGACAAATCTACAGCCATGGTTATTATCCGCCACCACTTACATGAAGATCTAAAAGCTCAGTACCTAACCGTCACGGAACCAGATGTTCTTTAGCAGGAACTGAAAGATCGATTTGATAACCAACCTGATGTTGCGTTACCAAATGCCAGATATCAGTGGAAACATTTACGCTTCCAAGATTTTAAATCAGTTTCTGAATACAATTCTGCCTTATTCAAAATCACTACACAGCTGAAATTGTGGGGTCAGGATGTGACAGAAAATGATATATTGGAAAAAAACATTTACAACCTTTCATGCCTCTAACATGATATTATAACAGCAGTATCGAGAATGGCGATTCTCAAAATATTCAGAACTTATCTCATGTCTTCTGGTTGCCAAGAAAAACAACGAACTCTTAATAAAGAATCATGAATCACGCCCGACCGGCTCTACAGCATTCCCAGAAGTGAATGCCAACACTATCGGAGGACATACTCGCGGTTGTGGTCACGGTCACGGTCGCGGTCGCGGTTCCTACCGTGGTCGTGGTCGTGGTCGTGGTCGTGGTCGTGGTTGTGGTCCTAGCCATGGTCAGGGTCGGGGTCGGGGTCGAGGTCATGAAGGATCATATGGATATTTTTGTCCGAACACTCCCCAGAAGTGGAATGTTTATAAGGCCAAACCAGATAAAGGGAAGAGTATCCAAAAGGAGCCCAAGAAGGATGATAGTGTTTGTTTCAGATGTGGATGTCATAACCATTGGTCACGGACATGCCGCACACCTAAACATCTGGTTGAGCTTTATCAGGCTTCAATCAAAGAAAAGGGAAAAGAAAAGAATCCCAAAACCAATTTTTTGGAAGATTCAGATTTTATGGATGTCCAGTTTGATGTTTCTGATTTTCTAAATGATCCGACTGAAAAAGTGACCACTTCAACTGGTGATGGAAATGTCCACACCAATTAAGTACTGCTTGTATATTCTTTTTGTTATCATGTAAAATGTTTATGTAAATATTCCATGTGTATATATATATGTTTTTTGTTTACCACTATATCTAATATGCACTTTATTTATTTTTATTTTTTGTTTTTGTTAATAGATATGTCTTTAAACGATAAGATGAGTGATATTGAAAAGCTAAATACAAGAGATATATGTCTAGCCGATAGTGCGACGACACATACGATTCTACGAAATCAGAAATACTTTCTGAATTTAACTTTGCTTAAAGCAAATGTTAATACAATATCAGGTCCAGCAGATCTGATAGAAGGCTCCGGTAGAGCCATGATATTGTTACCAAACAATACTAAAATATGTATCAACGATGCTTTATATTCAAGTAAATCCAAAAAAAATCTGCTCAGTTTCAAAGATATACGGTGTAATGGATACCACATAGAAACTATAAATGATGAGAATATTGAGTATCTGTGCATTACCTCTCATAATTCAGGCCAGAAACTCATTATGGAAAAACTGCGTGCTTTATCGTCTGGATTATATTACACTCTTATAAGAGATGTAAAAGTCCATGCAGTTATGAACCAGAAGTTCTCAGATCCAAAAATATTTATGCTTTGGCATGACCGTCTTGGTCACCTAGGATCTACAATGATGCGAAAAATCATTGAAAATTCTCATGGACATCCATTAAAGAACCAAAAGATTCTTTTATCCCATGAAAATTTATGTACTGCATGTTTACAAGGAAAATTAGTAACAAAACCATCACATTCTAAGGTTGGCTTTGAATCCCCATCATTCCTACAAAGGATTCAAAGGGACATATATGGACCTATCCATCCACCAAGTGGACCGTTCCGCTATTTTATGGTCCTAGTTGACGCATCCATCAGATGGTCACACGTTTGCTTATTATCACAACACAATATTGCTTTTGCAAGGTTACTCGCACAGATTATCAGGCTTCGGGCACATTTTCCCGATCATTCGATTAAACCAATACGCCTTGATAATGCGGGTGAATTTACTTCCAAAACATTTGATGAATATTGCAAATCAGTTGGGATTGATGTTGAGCATCCAGTTCCACACGTTCATACTCAAAATGGATTGGCAGAGTCACTTATCAAGCGTCTCCAGGTAATTGCAAGAACTTTACTATTACGATCACAATTACCAATTTCTGTTTGGGGACATGCTATTTTGCATGCTGCTGCATTAATTCGTCTTCGTCCCACTTCTTATCATCAATATTCTCCAATGCAACTCGTATTTGGCCATCAGCCAGATATTTCTCATCTGCGTACTTTTGGCTGTGCAGTATATGTCCCAATTGCACCTATACATAGAAATAAAATGGGACCCTAACGGCGTTTGGGAATATATGTTGGTCTAGATTCACCATCAATTATTAGGTATCTAGAACCTTTAACTGGTGATCTTTTTACTGCACGATTTGCAGATTGTCATTTTGATGAGAAAATTTTCCCATCATTAGGGAAAGGAAAAACTTCTCCTGAAGAGAAGCGTGAATTTTCTTAGAAAGTCTCTAGTCTAATTCATCTTGATCCATACACATCTCAATGTGAGAATGAAGTAAGAAAGATAGTTCACCTTCAAACAATAGCAAATCAGTTACCAGATGCATTTACAGATGCTACTAGGGTAACAAAATCACACATCCCAGCTATTAATGTACCAGCATAGGTGATTGTTCCAGGAGAACAATCTAAATAAATAATAGCAAAAGAATCATCTACTGTACGTCAGAAGCGTGGTAGGCCACTTGGTTCGAAAGATACTGTTCCCCGAAGGAAGAAAACAAAATATCAGGATCATACTCCTGAAATTATAAATAAATCCACTTTCTTTAAATCAACTCCACAAGAGTTAGATGTCCCTGAAATGACACAAGAAACCCCCGCAGGGGAAGGAATCTCTGAAGAGATACAAGAACCTAGAAATGAAGAAATTTCTATAAATTATGCAGGAGGAATGTGGAATCTTAAAGAAACAATCATTGATGATATATTTTCGTACACAGTGGCTACTAAAATTTTAAATGATGATTGTGAGCCTTATAACCTCGACGATTGTAGGCAAAGATCTGATTGGCCTAAATGGAAAGAAGCAATTCAAGCAGAATTGACTTCATTAACCAAATGTAAAGTATTTGGACCAATAGTCCAGACGCCTAAAGACGTCAAACCTGTTGGATACAAATGAGTTTTTGTACGGAAACGTAATGAGGAAAACGAGGTGGTGCAATATAAGGCACGACTCGTAGCACAGGGTTTCTCATAGAGACCTGGTATTGATTTTGATGAGACATATTCACCAGTAATGGATACAATTACGTTTCGATTTCTGATAAGTTTGGCTGTCTCAGAAAAACTTGAAATGCGTCTTATGGACGTAGTAACTGCCTACCTATATGGCTTACTCAATTCTGATATTTACATGAAAATCCCTGAAGGATTTCGAATGCCAGAAGCATACAACTCGAGACCTCAGAATTTATATTCAATTAAATTACAAAGGTCCTTGTATGGATTAAAGCAATCTGGGCGCATGTGGTACAACCGTCTCAGTGAATATTTAACTAAAGAGGGATATATCAATAATCCCATATGCCCATGTGTATTCATAAAGAAATCAGAATCTGGATTTGCTATTATAGCAGTTTATGTTGATGATATGAATTTAATTGGAACTCCTGAAGAGCTCCTGAAAAATGCTGAATATTTGAAAAGGGAATTTGAAATGAAAGACTCAGGGAAACCAAAATATTGTCTCAGCCTAGAGATTGAGCGTAAATCAGACGAAATACTTATCCATCAATTAGCATATATTGAAAAAATCCTGAAAAGATTTAATATGGATAATGCTCATCCATTAAGTACCCCCATGGTTGTTAGAAATCTTGATCCTAAGAAAGATCCATTCCGGCCACTTGAAGATGGTGAAAAGATACTTGGTCTTGAAGTACCATATCTTAATGCAATTGGTGCTTTATTATATCTGGCTCAATGTACTAGACCAGATATCGCATTTTCAGTGAATTTGCTTGTTAGATTCAGTTCAGCACCAACTCGGAGACATTGGAATGGGATTAAACATCTTTTTCGTTATCTTCGTGGAACGAAAGATTTTGGATTATATTATTCAAAATCCAACAACTTTTCAGGTTTAAAAAGGTTATACTGATGCCGGGTATTTATTTGATCCCCATAAAGCCCGTTCACAAACGGGATATGTTTTTATATATAATGGCATAGCAATCTCTTGGCGCTCCACAAAGCAAACTCTTGTTGCTACATCCTCTAATCATTCTGAGATCCTTGCACTTCATGAAACAAGCCGAGAATGCATGTGGCTAAGGTCGGTTATTTATCATATTCAAAATACTTGTGGATTTCCATTATCTACAGAAATGCCAACACCAATATTCCAAGATAATGCGGCTTGTATTGCTCAAGTTAGAGGAGGATATATCAAGGGAGATAGAACCAAACATATTTCTCCTAAATTCTCCAATAATCATGAACTTCAACAGAGTCGACAAATTGATGTTAAACAAATACGGTCTACAGATAATCTTGCAGATCTGTTTACCAAAACATTGCCTACATCAACTTTTGAGAAATTGGTATACGGAATTGGCATGCGTCGGCTTTGTAAATTATAGAATTAATATTGAAGTTTCATTCAGGGGGAGAATTCAATCAGGAGGAGCAAAATTTTGAATAGATATTTGTATACTGTACTCTTTTTTCTTCTACCGGATTTTGTCCCATTGGGTTTTACCGGAAAGGTTTTAATGAGGCAGTTCTGAACCCGTTCACACCACTTGATCCAGAAGATCATTGTATATACTTTTGCTAAGGTTTTTGTCCCACTGGGTTTTTCCTAGCAAATTAAAATACAAGTGGTGAAAAATCCAAGGGGGAGTGTTACACGTGTGTGGCTTTTCCACCACATGCATTCTTTGGCTTCTTGAATAATCCATGCCACATGGCAAGCTTCTATGATTTGCTTCATGTTTAAGTATGGAATATTACAACAATGTCCCTCCTTTCTTTGCCTATATATATAAACACCTCCCTTTTGTAAAATGTTGTTGTAAAAAAACTGATGCTCATTCAATAAAAGGCAATATATTCATCTCTCCCTCTCTCTCGTTTTTCTCATTCTTCTCTTTTTCTATTTCTTATTTATTTATTTGTTCTTTAATTAATTAATCATTATCATTTATATTATCTATTGTTTCTATTTAATTTACAACAGTTTTCTTTTTTAATTTTAAAGTGTCATAATGGAGAACATATATATAAAAAAAAAAGACATTTTCTTTGTTTTACGTTTTGTTTTCCTCGTAAAGTGGCATGATGGATTATATAAACTATTGAATAAGAAGTTATAACTGTGAATATGCTTATAACACTCTTATCCCTCTCATCACTTTTTGAATTGATATTTATCCATTAGGGATTCATGTCATTAATTAATTACTTAAAAATAAAAATAAAAATCTCAATTCATTCCATTTGGCAGTATATTTTGTGGTAGCCAAAAATGGTCTAATGGCCCAACATGCTAAGGCCCAATCTCTACCAGCCTAACCCAGGCCCATTGTGTTGGGTCGACCCAAACTAGCTGCTAGCAGAAGTGACCGTTGAGGACTCATTCAAAGTGAGCAGTTACGAAACAAGATGTAACTGCCCATTGAGAGGAAATCTCTCCTAGAATCACGTCCACTATCAAGTGCAGATAGTGGACGTTGGAGCCAAGGTGCTTGGTATAAATAAGAGAGGCCTCCTTCACTAGAGGTCTCTGATTTTTCTCTGAACTAAAGCTTATTAATCGCGTACTAAACCTCTGATTCTAGGATTATTCCGATCAGTGAGATTCTCAAGTCACGATTGCTCAGCCCAAGCATATCTAAGGCTAAACGATCCAAACCCACTACATTCGTTTTTACTGTGTTTTATCTCTGCCTTTAACTTATCCTGCAGGTTCTTGAGGAGACGACATCCCTTTATTCGACAGACTAACATCTTTTGCAGGTCTTCAGACGAGACGACAGTCCCCCATTCGACAAATCCGATCAAGTTGCCTTGGGCCTAACACAAATCCGACCCGATCCACATTGACCGTAGGTCGACCCCCTACAGTTTGGCGCCCACCGTAGGGCCCGTTGCAACTACCTTTGAATCCGAATCAATCAATCCTAACTACGACTGAACATGGCCGGAAATGGATCAAACCCAACCGTCGAAGAGCAGATCGCTATGCTGAACGCCCAAATGGCCGCCAGTGCTGAGAGGCTGCAAGCACTCGAAGCAGAAAATGCGGCAATCCGGGCGGCTAACGAAGAATTGAGAACACTGGTCGACGGAGTAGTTCCAGATTCAGCCACATCGGAGCATCCAGTCCCGACGACGGACGACGAACGACGAACATGGCGTCGATCGACCTATTCCGAGAGTTCCAGGCAACCCCATCGCACCAGAAGTAAATCCGGTCGACCATCAGAATCGACCAACACTTCAAACGGTAAGGGTTGAGATTGACCTCAACGACGTACCCGCCAGAAATGATGCCGTGAACGAATACGAACTGCCAGTAGATCAACAACCGGACAATATCCCAAAGGTGGTTATGTCTCTCCAGTCGACACTCGGATTGGTAAAACCGGGGCCAGACTTACATTTATCTGCTAATCTAGAATTCTCTCGCAGGTTTGCAGAAATGGAAGCTCTCATCCAAAGAATCCTAGGAGTCCCAGCTCCTATCAAGAAAAGCACCGCAAATAGCTTCGCTGACTCGCCCTTCGTCGATGCAATAGCTCTTATGGAAATGCCTAAGAAGTTCAACTTCCCAAATATGAAGCAATACGAAGGGACGACCGATCCGGACGACCATATAGCACAGTACAAGCAGAGGATGTTCACGGCCGCAATCCCACGCGACCTTAGAGAAGCATGCATGTGCAAGGCCTTCGGATCCAGCCTTAGTGGTCCTGCCCTTCAGTGGTACACAAACTTACCTAATAATTCTATTGATTCTTTTGCACAGCTGACGGACACGTTCGTGGAGCAATTTGCAAGCAGCCGCAAGTTGGAAAAATTGTCGGACGACCTCTACACCATAACGCAGAGGACTGGCGAGAACTTGCGAGCCTACGTCGGACGTTTCAACAGAGAAAAAGTGCAGATCCCTCACTGCAACCAGGCGACTGCCATCTATGCCTTCAGAAAAGGTCTCAGGTTTGATTCTGATTTATACAAGGAACTCACCAAATACCCTTGCAGGACAATGGAAGATGTATTGGCCAAAGCATGGGCTCAGATCAAGTGGGAAGAAGATGAGGCGAACTTCGTTGGAAAAGCCAACAGCAGTTACTATGGAGGTCGTCGAAAAGAGTGAATCGACAGAAAGTCTAACGACAGACGGTCAGAACCGTACCCGATAAGCGACAGAAGAAACATCCAGTCGCGGCACGAAAACTCTGGTGAGAGAAGCACCTATGGGCGCGGTATTCCAAGGTCGAGTCGACCAAAGGTGAAAGCACCAGAATACCTTCTCAGCATTGAACCAGTCGACCTCGTTGCCGTTATGAGAGAAATGGGTAAGTCGATCAAGTGGCCGCGGAAAATGAACGCCCTTCCCGAACATAGGGATCAAAAACTTCGATGCGAGTTCCATGGCGACCATGGCCATCGCACGGAAGATTGCATCGCCCTAAAGTTTGAAGTAGCAGAACTGCTGAAACAGGGGCATCTACGAGAATTCCTAACAGATAAGGGTAAGCAAACATATGCAAGACGCGACGACCAAAGACAAACCGGTTCAGTCGACAGCCTTCTAGAACCTCCTAGGCAAGATCGAGTAATCAATTGCATTTCTGGTGGGTCTGAAGTCAGTGGCGTGAGCTACTCAGCAGCTAAGAGACACACTCGACAAGTGTCAAACGCAGAGATTCAGCCAAATCGAGAACACCCATCCAAAGTCGACGAAACCGTTACCTTTCGGTCGACAGATAAATCAGATTTGTTCTCTCCCCACCATGATGCTTTAGTTATTTCTTTGCATATTGCCAATTGTTTAACTAAACGCATTTTAATTAATAATGGCAGTTCATGTAATATTTTGTTTAACAGTGCTCTAAGAGAAATGCAGGTCGACGAATCGAAACTCAGTCGTCGAACGACGATGTTGACCGGGTTCAGTGGAGAACAAAAGAGTACTCTAGGCGAAATTGTGCTACCAGTCTACGCCGAAGGAGTCAACCTGTACATCAACTTCCTAGTGCTCGACTGCCAATCCCCATACAACGCCATACTCGGCAGACCTTGGATACACGAGTTGAAAGCAATCCCCTCGACCTATCATCAGCTGATCAAATTTCCAACCAAGTGGGGAGTTAAAGAAATTAAAGGAGAGCAAAGAGCCGCCAGGGAATGCTACCAAAACGCTTTAAAAAAGAAGAAACAGGAATCATAGCAATTACAGGAAGCCACGGTCGAGTCGACTCCAACCAAGCTAAAAATGGAGGACCTCGACGAGGTATCTATCGACCCAGACCAACCAGATCGTAAAGTATTCATCGGGTCGAGGTTACCAGATGACATCCGAAAGCAGTTAGTCGAGTTCTTGAGAGAACGCCGCAACAGCTTTGCCTGGTCGCACGAAGACATGATCGGAATCGACCCAGAAGTAATGGTTCACCGACTACAAGTCGACCCAGACCATCAGCCGGTTAAACAAAAGAGAAGAAAATTCGCTCCCGAAAGGAACAAAGTGATCAACGAAGAGATACAAAAACTGTTCGACATCGGTTCAGTGAGAGAAGTAAAATATCCAGACTGGCTAGCAAACGTCGTCGTGGTAAAAAAGAAAAACGGGAAGTGGCGAGTCTACATCGACTTCACTGATCTCAACAAGGCATGTCCCAAGGATTCATTTCCACTTCCACACATCGACATGCTGGTCGACGCAACTGCAGGGCACGAATTATTGAGCTTCATGGACGCTTACTCCGGTTACAACCAGATTCTGATGCATCCAGACGACCAAGAAAAAACTGCCTTCGTCACCGAAAGAGGTATCTTTTGTTACAAAGTAATGCCCTTTGGTTTGAAAAATGCAGGTGCAACGTACCAGAGGCTAGTCAACAAAATGTTCGCCAAGATGCTTGGATCGACGATGGAAGTCTACATCGATGACATGTTGGTCAAGTCGTTAGTCGCCCAGCAACATATCGACCATCTACGGCAGTCGTTCAACGTACTCGACCAATATGGTATGAAACTGAACCCTACTAAGTGTTCTTTTGGTGTGTCTTCAGGAAAATTTCTAGGTTACCTAGTCACTCAGAGAGGCGTCGAGGCAAATCTAGATCAAATACGGTCGATCGAAAATATTGAGTCGCCCAAATGCATGAAGGACGTTCAGAAACTAACCGGTCGAGTTGCAGCGCTGAACCGATTCATATCAAAGTCGTCCGAAAAATGCCTCCCATTCTTTAACGTCCTCAGGAAGAACAAAGCGTTCGAATGGAACGATGACTGTGAGAAAGCATTACAGGAGTTGAAAAACTATCTGAAGTCGCCCCCATTACTGTCGAAACCGAAGGACAACGAAACACTGTTCATATACCTAGCCGTGTCTGACACAGCCGTAAGTGCAGTCTTAGTCAGAGAAGAGGGTAGCAGTCAGCATCCAGTCTACTACGTAAGCAAGACTCTGCTCGACGCCGAAACCAGATACAGTCGACTGGAGAAACTAGCTCTTGCCCTTGTGATGGCAGCCCGCAAACTCAGACCATACTTCCAATGCCACTCGATTAAGGTATTAACTGCTTATCCCCTAAAAAATATACTTCATAAACCTGAACTTTCAGGTCAATTGACGAAGTGGGCAGTCGAACTCAGCGAATACGACATCAGTTTCCACCCACGATCAGCGATGAAATCACAGGTATTAGCCGATTTTATTACGGATTTTACCCCTGGTGAAAGTGTGCAGGCCGAACAGGAACTAGTTGCACTAACAGAAACAGTTACACCTGGTATATGGACCTTGTCGGTCGACGGATCAAGTAGCATCAAAGGAAGCGGATTAGGATTGGTACTCGAATCCCCACAAGGGGACATACTGGAGCAGTCGGTCCACTGTGGATTTCATGCAACGAACAACGAAGTCGAATACGAAGTATTAATCGCCGGCCTCGACCTCGCAAAAAGCCTAAGTGTGAAAATCATTAAAGTACGAAGCGATTCCCAATTAGTCGTTCGACAAGTAAATGGCACATATGAGGCGAGGGATCAGAGAATGTCGGCCTATCTGAATAAAGTCAAACAGCTGCAGTCGACTTTCGACAAGTTTTCAATCGAGCAAATACCCAGATCTGAGAATACACGAGCAGACGTACTAGCAAGCCTTGGTTCGACGACAACGAACAATTCAAAGTCGGTTCCAATAATCCATCTAATGTCTCCATCAATTCAAGAATCAGAAACAGTGGCACCGGTCGACAACGGAAGAAGCTGGATAGAGCCAATCTTCAATTACCTCCAAGCAGACATTCTACCAGGCGACAGGGCAGAAGCAAGGAGAATCAAGGCCAAAGCAGCCAAGTTCTGCATCCTGTATGGTAAACTTTACAAGAAATCATTCACAGGCCCATATTTGAGATGTGTGACCCCTCGAGAAGCGTACGACGTCCTGAAAAGTTTGCACCAAGAGGAATGCGGAAATCATTCCAGCGCCCGTAGCTTGTCGAATAGAGCCATCACAGCAGGATATTACTAGCCAACTATGCGAATTGACTCTCAAAATCACGTCAAATCGTGCGACAAGTGCCAACGCTTCGCACCGATATCACATCTCCCCCCAGGTATGTTGAATTCAATTTCGGCCCCTTGGCCTTTTATGAAATGGGGAATGGATATTGTAGGTAAGTTACCAGCTGCGCCAGGCGGTGTCGTCTATATGCTAGTCCTGACAGACTACTTCACCAAATGGGTTGAAATCGGAGCATATCAACAAATACGCGACATTGAGGTACGCAATTTTATATGGAAAAATATCATATGCAGGTTTGGGGTCCCAAAGGAGATAGTGACCGACAATGGATCCCAGTTCATTTCGTTCGACTTCAAAAATTTCTGCGACAAATACGCTATCAAGTTAAGCTTCTCAACTCCACGATATCCTCAAGCAAATGGACAAGCGGAGTCGACCAACAAAACAATCGTCAACACACTGAAGAAGCGACTGGAAGCTGAAAAAAACCAGTGGGCAGAGAAACTTCCAGAGATTTTATGGTCATACAGAACTACCCCACGACGGTCGACAGGAGAAACTCCCTTTTCACTCGTCTACGGGTCAGAAGCAGTCATCCCAATAGAAACCAGGTTGTCGACCGCCCGCAGCGAGAATCCTGATGAAGAACAGAACAACTTGGAGCTCAGTTTCGAACTTGACCACCTCGACGAACGACGAGATCGTGCAGCCCTACTAACTCAATCGTACCAACAACAAGTCGCTCGACACTACAATAAGAAAGTTAATGTCTGAGTCTTCAAACTCCACGACTGGGTACTACGACGAGTATTCCAAAATACAAGGGAAGAAGGCGCCGGGAAGTTAGGGCCAACATGGGAAGGACCTTATCAAATAACAGATGTCGTCGGGCGGGGAGCATACAAAATACGAGGCCTCGACGGTCGAGAGCGACACAACAGCTGGAATGCACTACATTTAAAACAGTACCATTTCTAAACTAGTTGTTTCAATTCTTAAAATATTACTCTTATCGACAATTCCCTATTAATGAAATCGACCCCCGAGGAGCAATGATGACGACTTAGTGCAACTAAGTGCAAACCTGAGCTCACAAAACTATATAATTTAACTATCGACATCAACAAAGCAACCACTGTCTTAGTTCAGGTACGACGCTCGCAACCTTCAACCCGGCGTCAAACTCTCAACAAACTGTTAAGCCAAACACATGTTAAGAGTTGGGGGAAGCACTGGGGACAAGACAAATGACGAACAAGACAAATGACGATTTTAAATATGTCAACTGAAAAATGTGTCGACTGAAAACAAAGCGTGCCCAAGCATGCGTAGTATTGGGGACAGATGTCGAATGAAAACCAAAAAACGCATGTACGCGATATTATTTGTAACAAGGTCTTATTGACCAAAAAACGCATGTACGCGATATCATCTGTAACAAGGTCTTGTCGACCAAAAAACGCATGTACGCGATATCATCTGTAACAAGGTCTTGTCGACCATAAAACACGAGAAATCGAATTATGAATTACAGTCATCGACAATGAGATCATACTACCAACTTTTTATCATAATGTTGATCGACCCATTTATGGGCGTAAGTTTATAGGCTTATCTCATACATTTTTTACACAAGTCGATCGACTCATTTATGGGCGTAAGTTTATAGGCTTATCTCATACATTTTTTACACAAGTCGATCGACTCATTTATAGGCATAAGTTCACAGGCTTATTATATATATACAAATTCAAGATAAAGAATTCAAGTTCACATATGATGTCGATCGACTTACGTTCGAGCATGGGTTTACAGGCTCATTTTATGCGAAATTCAAAGTTATCACCACGTGAAAGTCAAAGCAAACCAAAATATAACTAAAAGAGTCGTCACAAGTGCAAAATCAGGAAATAGATATTCTATTACGCCATATTTAAAAATAAATAGGTCTTAGTCGATCGAATCATTCGAAATATTACATATTGTGAAGAAAAAATTTATAAGCCATTCTGCGGAGGACCATCGGTAGCAGCAGCATCATCCTTGTCGAGCGACGCATCATCCCCAAGGTTCTCATCGACATTCTGAACATCTCCGTCGACGCCCGCCCCTTGGGATTCCTCAAGCTTAAGACGCTGCATTTCTTCATACATGTCAATTTCTTCTTGCATCGTCTGAGGAATCCACTTCAAGTGGTCGCCCGACAGGTACTCCTTGAAGAGTCCTGCTCTGGTTTTGCAGACGGCCTCTACTGCTATCGACAGAGCCCTTTCCCTCAGGGCCTCGATGGTCTTGTCCTGTTGGCCAGCTGCTTCGTTGAGCCTCGCCACCTCGGCCTGGTGTCGAGCCCTCTCATTTTTCAGCTCCTCCTCCAGCGCTGCCTTCTGTTGCTCGACCAAGCTTTTCTCGGCGGAGAGTTTAGCGTTTTCCGCCTTAAGAGCATCACCCACCTTACGAAGCGCCACACTCTTGTCGTTGATGGCCTTATATCGACCATGCAGATGCAACGTCGCTTGGTAGGCCTACAACATAGGAGAGATGTCGATCAATAAAGAACCTCACCAACAAAGAGAAAATTACAAAATCAGAACTCTTACCTGGAAGTTCGAGAGCAGCAGCGTGTCGAACACCTCCTCCGTCTTGACTTTCTTCAAGTGCATGTCGTCATCGACCAGAGTAAAGTCGTCCGACCTCTTCAAAAACCCAGCGGGATCCTTGAAGGATGACAACCCTGAAGCAAGAAGCTTCATCGGAGAGTCAGGCTCAAAGTCTGATCCAGTCGACTTGTCTTTCGAACTGGATGCAGCCTTCTTCTGTCGTTCGACAGCAAGAGCCCTCCTTGGCTTCTTTTTTAATGGACTCCTCTCTGGCGAGGACTCCAAAGGTGGCCCTACCACCGACGGAGAACCTCCAGCCGACTTCTCAGCAGCTTGCCTTTTCTTCTGCGCAGCCGCCCGTTTCCTGGCGAATTCCTCTTTATAGCGCCTCAAAGTCTCGGCTTCATCAGGTATGTTAATTTCTGCGCTCGCCATCGTCGTCACTGCGAAACGACGTTCAACATCAGTTAGGGGCTTTAAAAAATGCAAGTTGTACTGAAGGATCTCAAAACTCCTCCTAATCCATAGGCACGTTAAAAAATCCTTCACGTGAGGATAGGGGGCGCGCGATCTATTTAACGTCGACCACCTCCACAGTCGACTAGGCCTGAAATTACCTTCCGTTAGCAAATTGCTAACACTTCTCTGCGCCGCTGGGATTTCTAACAAAATCCTAGTACGCTCGGGAGCAACGCCACACTCCGGTGCTTTGCCTGCCCCTCCAACCTCTGCAAAAGTTTTAAACAAAATATATTCAGATGGTCATCTAAACATGTGTCTACAATCTATTCGACAGTAAAGAAAAACTTACCATAACGATTCCAAATTCGTTGGTATTGATATTCCTCTTCCCCCATCCTCCACGGGCCGTCGACTGGAGGACCCCTTGCAAAAAAGAATGTGTCCTTCCAGTTCCTATCATTCGTCTTGGTGTCGATAATAAGATCCCTCTTTTTATTTCGCGACACTAACGAATAACGTCCAATGTCGGTCAGATGCTCCTTTAGGTAATAATTGTGAAGGAGACACCCTAGCCCGAACTGTATATTATTCCTCTCACATAATATTCCTAAGCCCAACAATATTCTCCAAGTGTTGGGCATCAGCTGACCAGGAGCAAGCTCGTAGTATACCAACATTCGTCGGACCAGCTGAGGGATGGGAAATCTAAAGCCTAAACGGAAGGTGTACTCATAGAGACACGTCCATCCTGGTATAGCCCAGTCAGCACGTTTGTACTCCTTCGGCGCACGTAGTTCGACGTCCTTAGGAATACCATACATCGCACGAATGCCAGGTAACATGTCCTCAGTGATCACACTGGCTGGACTATCTTTTAATATACCTAATGCACGACCAGATGTCGACGGCTCATCGATGTCGACATACTCAGGGTGTTCAACAGCCGACGCAATGGCGTATACGGCACCCTGCTCTAAGATGCCCCTAGCATCGATAGAGACAGGCGTAGACGGATCTTCAACCGTGACCCGTCTATCGACATCTCGCGTCCTACTGTCGACTCCTCCATCATCATCATTAGACCAGTTAATATCCAAGTCAGAGATTGTGTGGTCGCTCGACATCGTATTTCCAAAATCTGACAAATGCGGAAAATGCACAAGTCAGACAAAAGCTACACGCTACAATCACAACCTAAGGAGTTTTTCAGACACCTAGGGTTTTCTAACTTCCTATTAGAAAGCTAACCTAGATCCTGAAATAGGAGTCTACCCTAGAAAGCTACTCTCATCGAGACGACATATACACGGAAACAGAAACAACATTTTGCAAGAAAAGCTAACTTGATATGGATCAATCAAGCAAACGTCAGAATCTAACAAAACTTGTGAAGAACATACATCCTCAGATACAATTTTAGAAAAGTTCAAGAAAACGAAAAAACTTCAGACAAGCATCGGAAATATTCAGAAAATACTCAAGAGTAAATATTCAGAAAAGAGTAAATATTCAGAAAATACTCAGAAAATACTCAGAAGGGAAAATACTCAGAAAATACTCAGATACTTCTTTCTTTAAATAAACAAGTTTATGTAAGAAAAATATAGTGCAGACGAAAGATTTTACCTGGAAAAGATTCGAGAACAAAGAAATCTTCAGGCAAAGGATCGAGGAGAAGAGAATGAAGCTTTCCCGGTGAAGTTTTCTCGATGAAAGTTTTCTCGGTGAAGACACAAGTTTTACAACGCAAAGCAAAGTGATCCAAAGGAGTGGACGGTTTGGGTTTTATAAAACCCACTAACCCTAGTTGCCACGTGTCGACACCCCTCCAACTGCCGATTCAACTGCCTCGGTTAACCAAACCACACCGGTTAACCCAAGTAAATAACTCAACAAAAATTTCAATTTCAAAATTCTTTATAGTTAACTGCGCAAGCAATTAATGCAGCTGACACCAGCATCGAAAACTCAAACGGCTATTACTTCTGCTCTTAATATCCATCACATCGGTTTTTAATATCCATCACATCGGTTTGACACCCAACCAATGATCGAAAAGAGGATCATCTAAAACAACGAGCCTTTATTAGCAATACAACGTCACTCGCCCAGGGAAGGTTGTCGATCGAAACAGTAATCAAAAAGATGTTGCTAGTTCGTGGCATTCATTCGACAATGGCCGACTAACAAGGATCATCGTGGATTCCATTCGACATCAATATCGTTCGACAATAGCTGACACCAATAAAAATTATTGCATTCGATGCAGAAGTCGTTCGACCTCGGTCGATTCAACGGAAATCACTCTCTAAATTCCATGGATTCCTCTTTAGAGAGTGGGGGACAAACTGTGGTAGCCAAAAATGGTCTAACGGCCCAACATGCTAAGGCCCAATCTCTACCAGCCTAACCTAGGCCCATTGTGTTGGGTCGACCCAAACTAGCTGCCAGCAGAAGTGACCGTTGAGGACTCATTCAAAGTGAGCAGTTACGAAACAAGATGTAACTGCTCATTGAGAGGAAATCTCTCCTAGAATCACGTCCACTATCAAGTGCAGATAGTGGACGTTGGAGCCAAGGTGCTTGGTATAAATAAGAGAGGCCTCCTTCACTAGAGGTCTCTGATTTTTCTCTGAACTAAAGCTTATTAATCGCGTACTAAACCTCTGATTCTAGGATTATTCCGATCAGTGAGATTCTCAAGTCACGATTGCTCAGCCCAAGCATATCTAAGGCTAAACGATCCAAACCCACTACATTCGTTTTTACTGTGTTTTATCTCTGCCTTTAACTTATCCTGCAGGTTCTTGAGGAGACGACATCCCTTTATTCGACAGACTAACATCTTTTGCAGGTCTTCAGACGAGACGACAGTCCCCCATTCGACAAATCCGATCAAGTTGCCTTGGGCCTAACACAAATCCGACCCGATCCACATCGACCGTAGGTCGACCCCCTACATATTTTACATGTATTTTTTAATGACTTTTTTAGGAATATAAAATAACAATTTTTTATTAATTAAAAAAAAAAAAACAGAAAAGTAAAAAAGACACAAATAATTTAAATTAATCAATTTGAATTGATTTTTGGTTAGAGCTCTACAAATTTCTAGCACCTTTTTGAGATTTATTTTGCTTGATCAAGACTTTTATTTTTTTTGTCGATATTTATTATATATTACTATTTTTATAGATTTAATCAATTAAAAATATATATACATATAATTAAAATAAGGGTGTCGATATGATACTCATAAATAAGATAATCACACCCATATTTTAATAAAGAGAGCTTTTTTTGACATTCATTTTTTTTTTTTCATTTTACACTTATTTTCTAAAGACACTCCATTCTTAAAATTTAAATTTAAATTTAAAAAACTTCTAAAGACATTTCATTTTATTCCAAGATTATCCTTTTTATCTTTTAGCACTCCTATTCTAAAGACATTCCATTTTAAAAAATAAATTTCTAGAGACACTTCATTTTATTTTAATAAAAGTTAGGACGAACCATCGTAGCCTTTGGATTCATCCGAGTAGTAATCGTTTTTGAATTAAATTATTAAAAAAAGAAATTATCTCTCCTAAATCATTAGATTAAATATTACATATTAAACACTCTCTCATAAATTTTTAATTACCATATTAAACTGTTTCTCCTCAAATGCATATCTCTAACTTTCTATCTCCATTATTTCTCAAGCAAGACTGACAGTTAAGATAAAAAAAAACTTATGAATGAGCTTGATTTTTAGGAACAATATATATATATATATATATATATATATATATATATATATATATATCACAAAAAACAAGTATCCTCTTTTTTTTTTTAAAAATCGAAATATGAAAATACTTTTTGTTACTTTTGTAGGTATGTGGTTCCCTAGAGAACTTTAATTCTTTCATTAGTCTTAGAAATTCTAAGTTTAATCGAATCTAGTTACAACAAATCAAGTTTTCATTTTTTTTTTTTTTGAAAAACAAGGTATTTGTATTGGCTTTTTAATATATATATATATATATATATATATATATATATGTATGTATGTATGTATGTATGTATGTATGTTAGTAAAAAACCAAAATAGTCATAAGTTTTTTTTTTTCTTTAATTATTAATCAGAGATTGATAGAGAAAGTATGGAGATAGGATTTTTTTATTTTTTTTGGAAAAATGGAGAGAGAGAGTGAGTAATTAAGAGAGAGTGTTTAAAATGGTAATAACATATTTAGGAAAGAGAGTTTAATACGTAATATTTAATATAATAATTTAAGAGAGAGAATTTCATTTTTTTTTTTTTTTTTTTAATAAGAGTGGTGCTATTGGTAGACCCCCTATCGGTATATTTATGCCCCACTTTTTAATTATGTAGTATTCTCTTTTTTCATTTATCAAAATTACTTGAAAGGAGATACAATTTAAGGAAATTTTTTTTACAAAATAAATCTAATAAAACCCTACATTCCTTTTCCAATAAATTAAAAAAAAAAAAAAAGCGTTCTTGTTATTTGTTTCTTGATTTTTTTTTTCTCAACTCTTAAACCCTGCAATTTGCTTCTTACACACATACAAAATATTATGGAAGAGTCTGAAAACAATATCAAACATATGGAAGAATTGTAAAGAATTGTCTGAGAATGACAAGAAGCATCTGGAAATAATTCCTTCTCTAGAAGTAAGTTTGAAGTTTACTTTTTTTTTTTATAAATTTTTTTAAAAATTATTTATTTATTTTTTAATAATGATATCAAGTTTTGTTGTGTTGAAACAACTCTGTTATTTTTTTTTCTAAGAAAGAAAAAAAAAACTTTAAAAAAAAGAAAAAAGAAAAAATAAATTGTTCAATGGAGGTGAGTGAGAGACATATACAGAGATCAGAGATGAGGTGTATTAAGTTTGAAAAACAAGTAAAAAGGGTAGTTTTGGAAATAAATCAAAAGATTAATAAAAACATTTAATTTTATTTAATTAAATCAAAATTTTAAGAAGTGGGGCATAAATAGACCGGTAGGGGTGTGCCAATAGCACCACTCTTTTAATAATTTAATTAGTTTGGAGTGCCTTTAGATTTTTTTTTTTTTTTTTTTTTTTTTGTCTTGTTTAGTAATTTTAATTCAGGTTTAAGTTGTCATAAAAAAAAAAAAAAAATGGAGTGTAAATAGATAATTTGTAGATTGTAAGGAGAAACTCTCATTAATAAAACTTTTAATTACAAAAATATCCCAATAGGAATTTACCAATAATGACAAATTAGTTTAATTAAAAATAAACCAAATACTATGTATACTTATATCACTTTATTAAAAATTAAATAAAAATAAACCCTAATTAAATCCTAATTCTATTTCAAGTATCAACATCTCTTAATTCAAGAATGCTCTATGAATAGTTGGTTTCTCGGAAAAAATCTAAAAGATTTAACAATGTATACAAAAGAAACACATGTTAGAAAAAAAAAAAAACAAAACAAAAAAAAAATTAAAAAAAAATAAGCAAAGTGTTTGGCAGTATCTTACTTGAGAAGCAAACTAATAATACATGTCGCTAAAAAACATTAGAATTGTGTGATTGTTCTACATCATTGGTTGCAATGAAAGAAACAAATTTCTTTGATGGGAAGTTATTGACCTTCAATTAAACGAGTTTCTCTAAGCAGCCATAATATTAAGGTGGCTAAAGAATAAACTAAGAGAACAATCATTTAATGTTGGCTGTAATATTTTCTAACACATTCTATAGTTTTATCATAGGTAACAATAACTTTTTATTACTTAAAAAGTTGAGTTCTCACTACTACAAAAAACACAAAAGAAATCGGTTTTTTTATATGGAAGAAATTGGTTTTTGAAATTTTTAAAACCGATGTCTTTTCGACTAATTTAGAAAAAACCGCACAAAAGATATCAGTTTTTAACCAATGTAAAAACAAGAGAAAACACATCGGTTTTATATAAAACCGTGATGTAAAATTGATGTATTACTAAAATTAATCCCACCCTCCGGCCAACCCCACCTCTGATAATAATGAAAACTAATTGTCATTATGAGGAATCAAACTTGCAACCTCAAAGTCAAAATGGTAAAGCCTTTACCGCCTGACTACAAGATTAGATGTGTTAACAATTGCACAATATTTATATATAACCTATATGAGTTGTTAGAAATTAAAAAAAAAAAAAATTGTTTGATAAATTTAAATTTACTCAATTAATCAATATTCTAATTTCTACTACAAACATATATATATTAAAAAAAAATATTGGTGGGTTTATTTTTCATTTCATTTTTTATTGTGTGGTTTTGTGTTCTACTATAGATATTTTTGTGTAAATTTTTTCCTTAAAATTGTATCTTTTGGCAAGGAAATAAATTTTTTCGTCTACACTAGGTTCTTTGATTTTTCGATACGAATCCTACGGTATATAGAACGTAAAATTCTGGATGCTATTTTGAAAGTTATGATCAATTATTCAGTCAAAGGTCAAAAGCGATTGGAGATATTTTTGTACAAACTTTTTCCTTAAAACTGTATCTTTTGGCAATGAAATAATTTTTTTCATCCTTGTTGGATTCTTCAATTTTTCAATATGAATCCAATGGTATAAAGAACGTAAAATTCTGGGCGGGATTTTGAAAGTTATGATCAATTATTCAGTCAAAGGTCAGAATTGAAGCGATTGGAGATATTTTTGTGCAAACGTTTTCCTTAAAAATGTATCTTTTGGCAAGGAAATAATTTTTTTTGTCCATGCTGGGTTCTTCAATTTTTCGATACGAATCCAACGGTATAAAGAACGTCAAATTCTGGGTGGTATTTTGAAAGTTATGATCAATTATTCAGTCAAAGGTCAAAAGCGATTCGCTAATCCGCGAGTGAGCTGTTTTCATCGCTCATTTTCACACTTTTCCAAATTGATTTTTGGAATATTTTATGACTAAAAAGTGTTTTTTTGTATGTCTACTTTCTTGTGTCAAAATTTGAACAAATAACATTGAGTATTTTTTGGGATGCACACTTGAATGTGGACATAGGTCAGATTTGCATTGTAGAATTTTGCTTTTGAATCCACATCAGTTTTTATAAAAACCGATGTATAAACGCTTGTTTTTAATATCAGTTTTTATAAAAACCGTTGTCTTTTCAACGCAATATTTAAGACATCAGTTTTTATAAAAACCGATGTCTAAACATTTTTTTTTTAATATCGGTTTTCCTAAAAACCGATGTCTTTTGAAACTACAATATTTAAGACATCGGTTTTTAGAAAAACCGATGTCTAAAAGTTTTTTTTTTTAAAAAAATTGGTTACCAAAAACCGATGTCTTTTAGTGATGTCTTTTAACATTTTTGTAGTAGTGTCTCTCGGTTTTCATTTCTCTAAAGTAGAGCTTCTCGAAATTTAAGAATGTAATAATTCTTCAGACTGTGTTTTCGAGTCTGGAGAACTTAAAAATTTAGCATTTATGAAATTGGGTGTGTTAATAACTTAAAGGTTTATAATAAATTGTATTAAAATGAAAACATTCATTTAAATAAGGTTACTTTGGCATTAAGATGTGTGTTTATAGTAAATGTTTTAATTTTAAATTTTAGACATGGGTGTACTTATAAATATGGATGTGCTTATAATATTTATGGGTGTCAATATCCGCACCCTTAAAATAATATAGAAAATTTAATAAACATGAGAAATTGGGAAAGAAAGTAAGAAACAAAAGAGACATGTGTAATATATTGTATGTATTTCTAGGAGACGGAAAATAAAAATACAGAAAACATCGAAATTAATGGGGCCGTCCTGTAAGCGTTTTTCAGTTGTTGTTTTTCGAAAAGAAAAATGAAAATGAAAACAGTGTTTTTGGTTTTAGTTTCGAAATTTGAAAATGCGTCTGGTAGCATATATTGGAATCCGTATTTTAAAAATAAAAACAGGAAAAACGCGTCTGGTAGGCTAACCAAAAACTATCGAAAATTGAAATATCAATTTTTACATTTTGTTTAATATTATAACAATTATAAACAAATTGATTAAATAGTTAACCAATATTTTTTTTTAATGTAATTAATAAATTAAACAAAAGTTAAAAGCTGAAGAAAGAGGAAGAGGAAGAAGAAGAAGACCAGCTGAAGAAGAAGACCAGATTAGTGTCGGCAAGCGGCGAAAGGCGAAGCAAAGCAGGTCGGCGGCAAGCGGAGTAGGAAGAGGAAGAAGAAGAAGACGATCAGATCGGCGGCGAGCAGAGGAGGAGGAAGAAGAAGAAGACCAGATCGACGGCGAGCAGAGGAGGAAAAGGAAGAAGAAGAAGAAGAAGACCAAATCGGCGGCAAGCGGAGGAGGAGGAAGAGGAAGAAGAAGACCAAATCGACGGCAGCGAGCGGCAATCGTTGGCGGCGAGCGGAGGAGGAGAAAGAAGACAAAGAAGAAAGAAGATGAAGACCTGATGAAGAGCTGGTTCAAGAGAAAAAAAAAAGAAGAAAAAAAATAACTTTTTGTAAATTTTTTTGAAAAACAAAAACAAATTCAAGAAAAACAAGTTTTTTTTTTGTTTTTCAAATTTTCCACTTTTAACATTGATTTTGTTTTTTATTTTGCTTTTGTATTTTGAAAATAAAATGAAAAACGGTTACCAAATGCGAATTTGAAATCATTTTTGGAAAACAAAAACGAAAACAGGCTGAAAACAGCCTACAGGATAGGCCCTAATGTTTTTGATGTTTTTTCAATGTAACGTGTAAAGTTAATCTTTTCGTTCTCCGGTGTTTTTAAATTTTAATTTTTTTTAAATGGTATTGGACAGGTTTTGTCCATTCTTTTTATTTGATCAACAGACCAAAAAAAAAAACAAACGCCTCCAAACAGCCCCTTAGGGACCACAAAATAGATGCCATTTTTTTTTTTTCCTTTGCTTTTGCTAATCTCGATCAAAATTCAAACCATGCATATTGAAAATGGTATATTATGATATATTTTTTTTGCCCAAAGGATGCATATATAACACATTGGCACTGTTTAATGCGCGAGATTGAATTGAACTATTTTAGGACTTATTTAGTGTGTGGGATAGGATATAATTATTTTTATGAGATTGGATTGGAATGAATAAGATAGGATTAGACTAAAATTAATAATGTGAAGTGTTTGGTGTTGTATGATATTAGATTAAAATAATCATATCTCTTGTTTGTTGTAGTATGAGATTGGATAAAAATAATAATTTTATCATATATTTAATACAGTGTGAAATTGATTAATAGAAGATTAAAGTAAATTATTTTTAAACAAATTAATTCTTTAAAAAATAAATAAAATTATTTAAAATTATTATTAAAGAAAATAACATTTTTTAATTAATATTAATATTTTAAAAATATTTGTAAATATTATATTAAGAAATATTAAATAAATATAAAATTTTATAATTAAATAAATAAATAAATAGAAGAAATTTTTTTTAATAAAAAAATATGGGACTAAATAGCTCCACCTTACCTAGATAAAATGGTTGCATATAATTGGACTGGTTAAAATAATTATTTAAATTAAATTTTAAAAAAAATTGAAATATTTAAAATTAATTTAAATATTATTTATTTTTATTTGTTAGAATTGAAAATTATTATTTTTTAAATGTTTAAAATAAAATATTAAATTAATTATTAAAATATATTTATATTTTAATCACATAAAAATTAAAATAAATCTAATCCTCCCTCGGTCCCTTGTCTTTTACACCAAACGCACAGATAAAGTTCCATGTGGAGTGCCAAATCCTAGTAGCAAAACTTCCAACAGTGGATAGACATAGAGGCTTGGTGTCATCCATATCGACTAATAATGGACTGGAACAAGGGAGAAGGATAAGCCAATCCTCTCTTATCCGGTGTTCCAAACACCCACATAGAGCCAATGCCATACAGAATTACAGAATTACAGATAACAGAGATCTTTCGCTCAACTAAATGACTAGTTGCAATTCCTTAATTATTTTTGTGTGTGAAGTGTTTAACTCATGTTCTTTGTAAACAAGTGTGCTACACGTCATAATCCACAAAACCTCTCTCTCTCTCTCTCTCTCTCTCTCTTCTTCTTCTTCTTCTTCTTCTTATCATCAAAATCACTTTTGTATTCAATCATTCGAGTAAAGTTACTCGTTACTCTATTATTGACTTCATGATGTCATGTGAACCAATAGTTCTCGGTCTACGCAAAAGCAAAAACTTTCCAAAATAACAAGTTTTTATTTATTTATTTATTTATTTATTTTTTAACTTTTTTATATAACGCGTGTGTGTGTTATTTTAATACTGCTTTTGTTATTTTTCTTATTTTAGTAATGACCAAAGAATTACTTTTAATTCTTAATTTAGATTGATCTATAAAGTAGAAACATGTTAAAATTGAATGTACAGGAAAAATAGACAGCATATGACTGTTCTGTCTGCATTATATGCAAGGATAAAGTCAGGCCGTATTCTTAGACATTAGATACATTTTAAAACCATAAAAATTAATATTAAAAAGAATTCAAACACCGCAAAACACTACCCTTTGATATTTAATAGAAAAGTTGCACTAAAAGAGTAATTTTTTTAGAACGCAGCCGGGAAACGGTCCCTCCCGGGAGCCTTCAGTGGATCCATTCCGAAAACAGCACTTTTAATCTCATCACATGTAAAATCCTTATCCAAATAAAACTCACCATCTGCTCAGGTAACGTCTTGTACACACCCTTCACGATTGTCTCCGAGGCCAACCTCGAATGATTGCTAGTTGTGAATGAGGTAGAAAAATACTTCGAGATAACCTCTTTGACCTCCTCATCTCCCTCTCTCCAGTGACCTTCAGCATCAGTTATTCCTCTAATGAAATTTCGCGCTCTCCTTGTAGTTGCCTTAGCATGAAAAAACCTAGAATTTCTGTCACCATGTTTAAGCCAGTCAACTCTAGCTCTTTGCTTCCAATACCTCTCCTCCATGTTAAGAGCATTGTTCAATTTTTCCTCTAACACCGCCAGCTTTTTCCAAGAAGGAGTCCTATTCGAGTTACTAGCCTCTCGTAGAGCATTCATTCTATCCACAATATCTCTCTTGAATTCAGTTCTTTTTTACACATTCCAGACAGCCAATCGGTCTCCACAAGCTTGAATCTTCCACCTGATATCTTCCATCACGTCTACTCCTTCTTGTGTCACATCCCAAATATTTGAAACTATGTTTTTACACTTAGGCCTCGTTTGATTTTTTGTCTGAAGACTGAACAGTGCTGAATGTTACTGAAGACTGAATAGTGACTGAAAACTAAAAACTGAAAAACATGTTTGTTTTTTTTCATTGAAAACTGAATATAAGTGATAAGTTGTTTGTTTTTTTAAGTTATAAATATCTGAAAATAAATACTTTTACATATATACCCTTCTAACTATTATTTGTTATATATTTACATTTTAATATATTAAGGACAACTCTAACATGCAAATTAATTATAAAATAAATTTATTTAGTTATTAATAATATTTCAAATTTATATTATTTTAGATTGGTTGGTTTGTGGACAGGTTGGTTTTTTTTTTTTTTTTTTTTTGGTTCTAAATTGAATATCATTATCAATGAATAACAATATGATTAATTTCTCATTGTAATTGTTACTTTTGTTGATTTACATCCACCAATAATGTTCAATGAGACAAACCATAATAATATATATATATATATATATATATATACACAAAATATATCAGAATTTATTAATAGAAAAAGGCCCAATTGAAGTTGGCTAGGATACAAACTTCAGCACACAGTGCCACAACAAACAAAAACACCCAAGCCAAAAGCAGAACCGAAATAGAGCAACAAACGTAATACATCAATTGATGGTTATATATATATAACTCTTTTTTTTTTCTTACGAAAATTAACATCCCAAAACCCAAAAAAATAAAAAACTCATAACGAAATTTGTCTAAAATAAAATTAATAAAACTAATTATGAAATTATAGAAAAAGAAAGAAAGAGTACTGACCGGAATATGCTAGGAAAATTTGTCTTCAGTTGTTTGTGTTTTGAAGCAGCTAGGTTTTCTAATGTTAAAGTTCTTTACGGTGAGAAGAAAAAAATATATATAAATACAATTAGGGTTTTAACAGAAGACAAAATTGGAAATAGATTAAATTAGTGAGGATAGTTTTGGAAGTAAAACCTTGCATTAAATTCTCCTAGATTTGTGTTAAGTGAAAAGTGAAAAAATTTCACTTTTCAAAACAAGTGGTTTTAGGTGCTCATTAAGTGATTTTACCACTTAAAAAATCAAACAAAATAACTGAATGGAACACATTAAGTGTCATTCAGTGTTAAGTGGAAAAATCAAACAGGGCCTTAGCCTCATCACTCCAACAATCCTCATAAAAGAAAATTCGCCTCCCCTTTCCTCTTATTCCTCTTCTGCATATTTGCTGTTCCTCGAAGCCAAGGACCAAAGGCTGATGATCCGAGCCCCAAAATTCCAGATGTTGAATGGAATAATTCAGGTACAAATTTTTCCATCTACTGTTGCACATGCCTCTGTCTAGGCGTTCCAGCACCATTGCCGTTCCCTCCCTCTTATTGCTCCAGGTAAATGTAGGCCCTCTGTAACCCATATCCTCTAGTTTGCATTCATCCACAGCCTCACGGAAGCTTGCCAAATCCCTCCATTTCTATTTAGCTCCTCCATATTTCTCACTATCAAACATGATTTCGTTAAAATCGCCCATACAGATCCACGAGCAATCAATCATACCAGCAATCCTTTTTAATAATGTCCACGGATGGCTTCTTTGTGAGGAATTAGGATTCCCATAGAAGCCCATGAACCTCCACCTCTGCCCACCATCTCTGAGTACGCCCACATCAATGTGCGATTGGGAATAAGACACCAAGCTAACATCCGTGCTACTATCCCAATACATGCAAATACCCCCTGATTTTCCACAACTATCAATCACCAATTTTCCATTGTAACCCAAGCTAACCCTCCACTTCTCCATTTTGTCACGACGACACCTAGATTATATTAAAAACATCACCTCCGGTTTCACCTCTTGCTTGTGATACCGTAGGATATTGAACACTCGAGAGCTACCTAGCCCCCGAGCATTCCAAACGAAGATATTCATTGTTCTCGGCGGACCGATAGAGATCAATCGGCCGATATATTTGATTTTTGTACACTGTTTGCTACCACTAAAACCTGTTTATAAGTAATAGTTGCAGCATATTCCTCCTTAGACTTCACCACATCAAGCATCTCACTAACCTCACCTCTTGTCTTCAATTCGTCTCTTTCTACCACATTTCCCTCCACTAGGTCTTTGTCTTCCATCGTAATCTTGGAATTCTTATCTCCCCCATTTCTGCTTTCCTCTTCGACTACCTTGCATTGATTGCTTTGTTCTGTCTGCTTGTTCATTTTGGCCTTCTTCTTCGATGCTCTGAGGTTTTTAGCAAGGGCTTTCTCTGATCTTTTTCCCAATTCAATCCTTAATGAATTTTGTTTATCCAACAATGAAGAGACTTGGTTAACCTGCTTCCAACGTTTGTTGACCTCTCTGTTATGACTCGGCCCATATGTTTTGACCTCCTTCATATCCTGAAGTGTTTCAACATTCTCCAGCCCTGCTTGTTTCAGTTTATCTGTTTTGGGATCCATAATCTCCTTGGTGGGCTTTTCGTGGCCTAGATCTTTTTTGGAAGCCTAACTGATGCTTCTATCTTGAGATATGACTTGGTCCACCACTATAGGCATTACATTAACATTATCTCCCTCACCGCCCTTTGAACTTCTCAACCTTTGGTCTTCTCCTTCAATGTCACCTGAATCAATACACATAGCCAGGCCATTTTCCGCTTCTCTAGGTTTATTCTTCCCAGACTGGACTCCTCTAGCCTCCTCGAGACTCCCTATACAACTGTCCTTGGAAATCAAATGACCCTTCTCTTTTTCCTGCCATGATGATTGGGATGTTGATCCCTTCTGTTTACCGGCTTTGCCCTCCGGGAGACTCTTTGAACTCTTCCAAAACTCCTGTGATCGTCCATGATTCACCTGATTCTTTTTGACACCATGCGACCCCATATATGTACCCATGTTCACATTCTCTTGTCTTCTAAAACGATTCTGCGTTTTCTTGGGAGGGCTTCCAGTACGAAGCCACATACACAGCCAATAATTTGCCTCCAACGTAACCTCCCTAATGTCCCCCTCCAACGGATATTCCCGAATACCATGGTCGATTCTTCTGCATTTGAAACAATAGTTTTGGAGCCTTTCATAACGAAGGAGCATCGTAGTGACCTTTGTAAGGATTCCCGTTTTGTTGATTGGCTTATTTCGTGGGCAAACCACAAGTTGGGGTTTGGTTGTAAGGGTAGTCTAGGTGATTTGTTGAAGATCAAAGACCCTTTCCAAGACCTCAAGAGGACAAGCACCAAAGGTATATCTAGTGCTTGATTTTGCTTTGAAGAGATTAGTTGCACACACACACAACATGCATAACTCTTATTCTTGAATGTTGTGTTTATATTTTGTGTGCATTGTGCTTATATTGTGTATTCAATATCTCTTCTTGCATTTATTTGATTGCATCTTGTTCTATGAAATGCCATGTCATGATAGGCATTAGGATGCATTCATGTTTTACCTTTTTACCCTTGCATGTGCTTTTGGGTTCAAAGGAGTGGGCTCTGCTGTGCGCTTGACGTCAAGCGCCAGACCAGCGCAGCCCACCAGCGCAGATCGCCCAGTGGTCTGTCGCTGGTCGTGCGCTGGTCCACCAGCGCATCCCACCAGCGCACCATGAAATTGGTCTATGCGCTGGTGGTGCGCTGGACGTCCAGCGCAATCTGACCAGCGCACATCGACCAATCAGGTGCGATTTTTTCAAAACGACCTCACTCTACTAGAGTTGCCTATATAAAGTCTTCTATGATTTTAGGTCGTCCAAGAGAGTTCATATTTCATTCTTCACACTTAGAATATTTTTCAAGAGAAGAAAAATAAAAAGAACTCACCTTTAACCACTCAAATCAAACCCTTTTTGCTTCAAATTTCATATTGCATCTCCTATGTCTATATAGAGTGCATCCATGTATGGGTTTGCATCATCACAACATGCTTGGTAAGATTTTGATTAATTTCATCTTATTTTAGTATTTTAAATACCAAGCCATCTCTTTTAAATTACTTGTATGTTTTAGATCATATGCTAAATACAAGAAAAGAGATTATTTGTGATGTATTGATTGAGTGATGTTTTTGATAGATATCTAGGTTTTTATAATCTATGATTATCTATGCTATTTGACATGTCATTTAGCCATTAATATCTAGGATTGCTTTAATTGCAAATTCATCATCCTAGGTAAGCATCTAGAGTACCCTAGCTCTATATTGCATATTTGGATATCATTGAATATTCACATAGGGTTGTGCATCTCTTTTGAGAGATTGAAGTCTTGTGTGATTGACCGGGATTAGGTCGGACACCGGGAGCAGGTGGTCACACAAGCAAATTGGAATAGGGTTGCTAATAAAGGCCCGCTGGGTAGAAGTGAGGGGTTACAGACCGGAGTGTTAGACGAGGTCTACATAGGTTGTAAACTTCATTTCAATTAGTGATTTCGAGTTCCGAGTGTGGCGCACTAAACAGCCCGTGGTTTTTCCCAGTGGTTGGGTTTCCACGTAAACATCAAGTGTCATTTATTATTTCCGCATCTTATTACACTTGTATGTATATTTGACTTGCTAGGGGTATTTTCGTAAAATTGACATGCACGCGAAAATTGGGTAATAATTAGCTAAAATCTATTCACCCCCCCTCTAGCTTTATATTATACACACCGCGTATTAGTTTCAACCTTCCTAGTTCCTATGAGATCAACTCTGAGACTTCTAACCAAAGGTTCTGAAATAAGCACAGTGACCCTAATTCTCAGATACCGATTATTCTCTTCCCTAGTAGTGGCCAAATCAACTTCCTTGACATCTCCAATCATTTTTCCTAGGAAGAGGCCTATCTCTTCTGACATACATAAAGGTGGTATTTTGTGTACCTGTATCCAAAATTCCACCTTGTTGAATTCAAGATTGGTAATGTCCCCATCAAGCGGCATCTTCTCAAGTACAACAATTGCCTTATCGAAGTTCCACGGTCCACCATTAATAATTCTATTTTGATCCTCCATATTAAAGAATTGGAACGTAAAAATATTCCTTTTTACCCATTCAATATCCACCCCTTCACTCAGTTTCCAGATTGTGTTAAAAACCCTAATAAAAGCATCCTTGTTCACCAACACTTTGATCATTACCTTTCCCACCAAATAGAACGCAAGCTTACGTTCCCTCCTGGTTTTCATTCCTTCATCTAGAGATTTAACTGGGCCTTCCAATTCCTGTATCGACAGCACATTGCATAACCTCTCAAGCTTCTCCGCATCCATGGTTAACATCCACACAACTAAAGAAAGGATAATCGTGAGGGAACTGTAACTCAAACCATAAACCTTAAACTGCTCACTAATACAAGAAGAATAGCCTGTAAGAAAGTACTTGACAATCTCCTTAACTTTAATCATACACCACTCAAGTCTTTAGTTGCTAGCGCAAGCTAAATGGAGGACTCTTTAGAAACTTTTCTAAAAATACTGACTAGATCTATTTTACTAAAAGAGTAAATTGACTAAACTTAAAATGTAAAATAATATGATAAGATAAGGTTGGCTCAATAGTAAGCCCAACACATCTGTACCCAAGAGGTTATGGGTTTCTAATCTTGAAATATTATAATAGTTTTTATTTTATTTTATTTGAAACAAAAATAAAAATGCAAAATAATATCCACCAAGTATAAATTTACCTACAAACCTTTTAAAATTGACAAGTTTTTAGATTTTCTTGAGGTAGGAATTTCAGATCAATCCCTTTCTGTGGTTATTGTGGGTAAGTTAAAGAGTTTTGATCCTTGTCCTTTTAAATTTTGTAGTTTTTGGGTTGAGAATGCAAATTTTTTGAATTGGGTGGAAGAGGAATGGAGGTTACATGTTGAGGGAGTTCCTATGTTCATATTATATGCTTGGTTGAAGGCTGTTAAACTCATTTTGAAGGATAAGACTTCGATTTGTTAAGGGGCTATCCATCAAAAGTTTGCTCAAGCAAAAGAAAGATTGGAGCAAGCTCAGAGGAGATTTTAATGTATGGTGGGCAGGCTGATTGTGTCAAAAAAGAGAAAGAATGTCTTCATGAATTTCTTTCGATTAGTAAGGCCGAGGAAGCTTATTATAAACAAAAGTCTTGAGTTAAATGGTCAAATTTGGGGGATCAAAACTCCTCTTATTTTTTCAAGCTAGTTAAAATTCGAGCTTCTAGGAATTTAATCACTCACTTGTGGGATGATAATGGGAGTAAAGTGGTTGAGGAGAATCAAATTAAGCAGGTTGCGGTTGATTTTTATAAGAAGCTTTTAGGTTATGAGTCTCTAAACTTATTACTAAGCGAATTACTATTGTTCAATGTGCTATGCTACAGGTTGAGGTTACTAATGCAGAAATTATGGCTACTGTGTTTGCTATGAAAAAAAGAGAAAGCCACTGGGTCCTGATGGTTTTCCTTTTGAGTTCTTTAAGAAGGCTTGGTCTATTGTTGGTCAGGATGTTATTACTGCTATTAGGATTTTTTTCCAATTTGAAAAGCTTTTAAAAGCAGCAAATGCTACAATATCACGTTGGTTCTGAAGAAAGTAAATCCTTCAAAAATGGGTGATTTTCGTCCTATCTCCTAGTGTAATCTTATCTACAAGTGCATCTCTAAAATTTTAGCGAATCGATTCATTTCTTGTTTGGAGGACTTAATTAGTCCTAACCAAACAGCTTTTATTCCTAATAGAATTATTGCAGAAAATGTGTTATTAGCTCAAGAAGTTATGAAGAATTATCATAAGAGTGGTGGATCGACTCGTTGTACAATGAAGGTGGATCTTATGAAGGCTTATGATTCTGTCGATTGGGACTTTGCTCTTCATAGTCTTTGTTGTTTTGGTATGCCTGGAAAATTTGTTTCTTGGGTTTGGGAGTGTATTACTTCTCCTCGAATTTCGGTGGCTGTAAATGGTACTTTGGTTGGTTATTTTGAGGGGAAAAGAGGTTTTAAGCAAGGTGATCTTTTATCTCCTTATTTGTTTGTTTCGTCTATGGAAGTTTTGTCTAGTCTTTTGGCAGAATGTGTGGTTAAGAATGAGGGATTTGGCTATCATCATCGCTGCTCTAAGGTTGGTCTCACCCATCTATGTTTTTCGGATGATCTTCTCATTTTCTCGGAGGCTAGTGTGCGTTCTATAAGATGCGGAATTTAAATAACACTTGATATATACGTGGAAACCCAACCACTGGGAAAAACCACGGGCTGTTTAGTGCGCCACACTCGAACCTCGAAATCCACTAATTGAAATGGAGTTTACAACCTATGTAGACCTCGTCTAACACTCCGGTTAATAACCCCCCACTTCTACCACGCGGGCCTTTAAAAGTGGCTCTAGTTCTAATTGCTTAAGGCCTAAGCAACCTTATCCCCAAGACTTAATTCTCAATGAAGAGATTATGCAACCTATGTGAATATGTATGAATATTCAAATAACATACAAGGCTAGGGAATCTTAGATGCTTATCTAGGATGATGATATAATCAATTAAATCAACCCTAGATATCAAGAGCTAGATGACATGTCAAATAGCTTAGCTAATCAAGATTAAGCAAAACCTAGATAGCTATCACAATACAACACTCAATCAGTTCATCACAATCAATTCTCTTTTCTTGTATTTAGCATATGATCTAAAACATACAAGTAATTTAAAAGAGATGGCTTGATAGTAAAAATACTAAAATAAGATGAAGTTAATCAAAATCTTACCAAGCAAGTTGTGATGATGCAAACCCATACATGGATGCTTTCTATATAGACATAGAAGATGCAATATGAAATTTGATGCACAAAGGATTTGATTTGAGTGGTTAAAGGTGAGTTCTTTTGTATGATTTTTCACTTGAAAAATATTCTAAGGAAAATATATGATTATTTGAACTCACTTGGATGACCTAAAAACATAGAAGGATATATATAGGCATCTCTAGTAGAGTGAGGTCGTTTTGAAAAATCGCACCAGATTGTGCAATGTGCGTTGGATGACTAGCGCACGACCAGCGCATAGACCAAATTTGCATGGTGCGTTGATCGACCAGCGCAGGTCAGTGGCGCATCACCAGCAGCAAACCACTAGGTGATTTGCACTGGTGGGCTTGCGCTGGTGGACCAGCGCACGACCAGCGACAGACCACTGGGCGATTTGCGCTGGTCTAGCGCATGACGACCAGCGCACAGCCCACTCCTTTGAACCCCACAAACAACATGCAAGGGTAAAAAGGAAAACTAGATGCATCTTAAAAGCCTAACATGGTATGACATTAAAATCACAAGATGCAATCAATACTTATGCAAGAAGAGATGTTATATGATCATGAATGCACACATATATAAATACATGTTATACACAAGGTATGGATAAGCATGGAATGTGTGTGTGTGTGCAACTAATCTCTTCAAAGCAAATCAAGCACTTAGAGATATACCTTTGGAGTGCTTGTCACCTTGAGGACATGAGAGGGTCTTGAGCTTGATAAAGAATCACTTAAGCTACCCTTACATACAATCCCTAACACGTGGTTTGTCCACGAAATAAGTCAATTGAAACTAAATATAGCACGGTGTGTATAAAACTATCTAGAGGGGGGGGGGGGGGGGGGGGGGGGGGGGGGGGGTGAATAGATTTTACGCTTTTTACCCAATTTTTCGTGTTAGTCAAAATTACGAATTTACTTCTAAATAGATAAAGCAATAAATCAAGTATAAAATGCGGAAATTAAATAAGACTTGATTTTTACGTGGAAACCCTCACGGGAAAAACCACGGGCTAGTAAGTAAGCCACACTCAAACCTCGAATCCACTAAATTTGTAAACAATTACAACCTAATCCCGGAAGTAATCACACACCTACCTAATCCCAGTATGAGTGAACCTAGTCCAATTTGCTTGCGATCTAAGCAACCTAATCCCGGTTGCTACACACAAGACTTACTTTCTCTAGAAGAGAATAACAACCCTAAGTGAATATATGAATATCCAAATGCAACATAGAGCAAGGGAAACCCTATATGCTTATCTAAGATGATGAATTTGCAATTAAGAACAATCCTAGATATCAAAACTAAATGACATGTCAATTAGTTTAGCTAATCAATATTAAGCACAAAACCTAATATGCTAGCACAATACAACTTCTCAAACATACATCATACTAATCTCAATCTTGTATCCAAAGCATACAAATAACAAACAAGTAATTAATTGAGATTGCTAGATAAGAGAAACACAAAATATGTAAGATATTAGTGAAAAGCTTACCAAACAAAGTATGATGAAGAATTCATGCTAGATGACATCTATATGATCAAAGATGATGCTAGATGATGATTGATGATCATGAAAAAGTGTTTGAGTAATTAAAAATGAGTTCTTTGTGTATTTTTCTTGTCTTGAAAAATATCCTAAGTATGAAGCTTGAATATGAACTCTCTTGAATGACCTAAAATCAAGTTAGCATATATATAGAAGCCATAAGTGAAGTGAGGTCGTTTTGAAAACGCGCCAGAAAATTGCTCTGTGCGCTGGTGGACCTGCGCTGGACGACAGACGCAGGACCAGCGCACAAGCACATTTTTGCAAGGGCGCTGGATGACAAGCGCTCACATAGGCACTAGACCAGCGGAGCAACACTGGGCGATTAGCGCTGGTGGACTTGCGCTGGTGTGGACCAGCGCACGACCAGCGACAGACCACTGGGTGATCTGCGCTGGTGGGCCTGCGCTGGTGAGCTGCGCTGGTCAGGCACTTGAGGACCAGCGCACAGCCCACACCTTTGAACCCCACAAGTAAACATGCTAGGGGTAAAAAGGTAAATTAAGATGCATCCTAAAAGCCTAAAATGCTATGACAAATAATCACAAGATGCAATCAAAATAACAAGCAAGAAGAGATGTTAATTGAACATTAATGCACAACCATAAGAACCACAACATACAAGGAATAAGCATATGCATGAGTTGTGAGTGTGTGCAATTATCTCTTCAAGACAAGTAAGCACTTAGAGTATTACCTTTGGAGTGCTTAACACTTACAAGGGACTTGAGCTTGAACACATTCCTAAGCTACCTTTACATGATCCCCACATATGATTTGATCACGAAATAAGCCAATTAAAAACAACGGGAATCCTTACAATCTCCCCCTTTGGCTATTTCGTGACAAAACCATCACTCACATTGATTCCTCACATAAAAATAGAAACAACGGGATAACATAGATCTTCTACAATACAAAGAGATAATTAACAAAATAGAATCTTCAATGCTCCAATCTCTTGTAGAACAACCAACCCTACAAAACAGAGTTTCTATATTTTTCCAAAAAGTACATGTGAGATTAATCAAGTGATATCAAAACAAGCATTTGCATTTTTAGAATTTAGGCACAACATTACAAAATATATGCAATGTATGATAAATGCAATGCTCCCCCTCAAAGGGTTACTCCCCCTCAATGTGTTATCTCCCCAAAGTGCACAATTGCAACACCAATTTGCATCTCCCCTTACCATATCCTACTCCCCCTTTTTGTCATGATATAGGCAAAGGAGTAGTCCCCAACCGAGTCACTCAAGGCAAAGAGAGATAGAAGCATGTAGGATATTTGCATATACATATAAGTCACTTTATGCATCTTAATTAATTGAAGAGAAACAAGGAGATTTATTTGAGAAAATGTGTGAATCCAACATGCTTTGCATACAAGACATATAGCATTCAAGTCCAAAATACAATGGTATTTGGCAAAGCAAATGACAAAGGTTTCTAATAAGAATTCAAACCAATTTCACCAATGTCATGGGAAAAGCAAGTATATAGAGATTATTGATTTCAATTTAAGAGTAACTATATCCAACTTTATAAGCGAAACATGGCATGAGCGACTTTGCACCCTATTTGATTTTTCCGGATAAGATATCCGTATGATAGTAGCCATGTTCAACTAATAAAGAAAGAGAGACATTTGGAAAGTAAATTCCTTTGAACGGATACAAGATCCTTTATTCATTTTGAGTCTCATTAGCTTTCACACAAGTTTTGCATTTTTAAGAATATAAAATCATCAATTCATGCTTTTCATGTGAGCATGTTATATGAATTTCATGCTTTTTCATTTGACATTTGCATGTTATAAAAGAATCATCATGTCATGGAGATAACTATAGGTCATTCATATCATACTTCCTATGTAAATCTCCTAGTCCAAAAATGCATGTTTGAACATAAATATGACATGGATTGTAATCAAGCAAGGTTCACACTTATAGAATTTGAAAGCATATATACATATGTACAACCAAGCTTACTCAAGCAATCAAAAGAAGAGGCATAAGTTATTTCAAATTTTTTGCAAGTTACAAGAATGCAAAATAGCTCTCTTTGCTTGAGTTCCCCATATGGGGTCAATCATAGAACACATCACTCCACAAGACATATCCCAATAGATCTACTAAGAGTTTTAAATCGAGTAGCATCTAAGGGTTTAGTAAATAGGTCCGCAAGTTGATCATTAGTACCTACATGTTCAAGTACTATGCATTTATTTTCAACAAGCTCTCAAATGAAGTGATGGCAGATGTCAATATGCTTAGTTCTAGAATGTTGAACCGGATTCTTGGAAATATTAATAGCACTCATGTTATCACAAAAGAGAGTGAGAGTACCTTGGTTGAATCCGTAGTCTACTAGCATTTGCTTCATCCATATAAGTTGAGTGCATCCACTCCCTGCGGCTATGTACTCGGCCTCGGCCGTGGACAAGGAAATCGAGTTTTGCTTCTTGCAAAACCAAGACACCAAGTTGTTGCCTAGAAAGAAGCAACCGCCCGATGTGCTCTTCCTATCATCATAATTTCCTGCCCAATCCGCATCACTATATCCTACAAGACTAGGATTAGTGTCAAATGAGTACCAAATCCCATAATTAGAAGTCCCATTCACAAAGCGAATGACTCTCTTAACCGAAGAGAGATGGGACTCCTTGGGATCAGATTGGTACCTAGCACAAACTCCTACACTAAACGATATATCGGGCCTACTTGCGGTCAAATAGAGCAAGCTCCCTATCATGCCACGATATAAGGTTTGGTCCACACTTTTACCGCTAGCATCCTTGCTTAGCTTCAAAGTGGTGCTCATAGGAGTATCACAATGTTTGGCTTTTTCAAGACCAAACTTCTTCACTAGGTTTTTGGCATATTTGGCTTGGGATATGAAAATCCCATCATCTAGTTGCCTAATTTGCAAACCTAGGAAGTAACTAAGCTCACCAACAAGACTCATCTCAAATTCATGAGACATGACATCAACAAATTGTTGGACTTTTGTATTGTTGGTGGAGCCAAACACTATGTCATCAACATATATTTGAGCTATGAAAAGCTCATCATTGTCTCTCTTGATGAATAGTGTCTTGTCAACACTACCTCTTGTGTAGTTATTGTCAACAAGAAATTGAGTGAGGCGCTCATACCAAGCCCTCGGTGCTTGTTTCAACCCATATAGTGCCTTTTTGAGGCGATAGACATGGTTGGGGTGGTGAGCATCCACAAACCCCTTGGGTTGTTCAACAAACACTTCCTCTTGCAAGAAGCCATTGAGGAAGGCACTCTTGACGTCCATTTGGTGCAATTTGAACTTGTGCACACAGGAGATGGACAAGAGAAGCCTAATGGACTCTAAGCAAGCAACGGGAGCAAAAGTCTCCTCAAAGTCGATACCCTCAATTTGAGAGTACCCTTGTGCTACAAGTCTAGCCTTGTTCCGCACTATGTTGCCATCCTCATCGGATTTGTTCCTAAATATCCATTTAGTGCCTATGACATTAGTGGTCTTAGGCCTAGGAACTAGAGTCCAAATCTCATTCCTTTCGAATTGGTTTAGCTCTTCTTGCATGGCAAGAACCCAAAATTCATCATTTAAGGCTTCTTCAACCTTTTTGGGTTCAATTTGAGAGGTGTAGCATGAATAGCTAATAAGATTAGCAAGTTGACGTCTAGTCCTAACACCCTCATTTACCTTTCCAATGACATCTTCTTTATCATGGAGTTTCCTAACCCATGGAGCGGGTTCTTTAGAGTCCAAGAGAGAAACTCTATCAATAGGTTGTGTGTCATCATTGTTGACATTTGATGTCCCAACATTAGGAGACACCACAACCTCCTCCAAAGGAGAACCATCACTAAAAATAACCTCCTCTTCATGATCATTAGACTTGAGCCTAGTATCATCAAATATGACATTGGATGATTCCATAACACTTAGAGTCTTTAAATTGAAAACTCTATAGGCTCTACTATTTAAGGCATAGCCAATAAAAATACCCCCATCACTCTTAGCATCAAATTTGCCAAGTTGATCACGGTCATTCAAAATATAGCATTTGCTTCCAAAAGTGTGGAAGCAGCTAACATTTGGCCTCTTGCCTTTCCATGAGGTGTTTCTAGTACCGGGCCTTAGGAAAACTCTATTTCCTATATAGCAAGCCGTATTGATGGCTTCGGCCCATAGGTTCCTAGGGACATTGTTGCTAAGCAACATCACACGGGCCATCTCTTGAAGGAACCTATTTTTCCTCTCAACAACTCCATTTTGTTGAGGTGTCCTAGGAGCTGAAAACTCATGGGAGATGCCTAAACCATTACAAAAGGTTTCAAAGGTAGCATTCTCAAATTCCCTCCCATGGTCACTTCTAATCCGTTTTATGCTTTTAATATTTGAGTTCATTTCATTTTATATTTTATTACAAAGCATTTTAAACTTATCAAAAGTTTTGGATTTTTCTCTAAGAAAATATGTCCATGTGAACCTAGAGAAATCATCAACACAAACAAAAATGTATCTCTTTCCACCCAAACTTTCGGTTTGCATGGGACCCATGAGGTCCATGTGGAGAAGCTCAAGAGGCTCCTTGGTGGTGAGATACTTACCTTTTTGTGCATGCTTTTAGTTTGCTTTCCTTGTTGGCAAGGTCCACAAATACCATTGGCTTTCTTCCCAAGCTTAGGGAGGCCACGCACACAATTGAACTTTCCAAGGGTTCGTAGATCCCTAAAGTTCATGTGGCCAAGTCTTTCATGCCACAACTCAATTTGCTCATCCATGGACACATGATTAGATACAATACTAGCTTCAAGACAATAACAATTGTCGCTAGATCTCATGCCCTTCAACAAGGTTTGTCCATCGGGTTTTAGGATAGAGCAATAATCTTTAGAAAACAAGACGGAATATCCTTCATCACTAAGATGTGAAATGCTTATTAAATTGGCTTTCAAGCCATCAACAAATAAAGCATTGGATAAGGAGGGTAATCCGGGAACGGAAATGGTTCCTTTCCCTACAACATTTCTTTTGGATCCATCACCAAAAGTGACATTTCCACCTTCCTCCATAACAAGAGTCTCGAAGAAACTCTTGTTTCCCGTCATGTGCCTAGAGCACCCACTATCCAAATACCAAAATTAGAAGAATTAGCCTTCAAGGCTATTTGTGCAACATGGTAAACATTTTCATTCTTTCTAATCCGCTTAGCAACAATTTTAGCTTTCTTAGTTGTCTTTGGTACATGTGCTCTACTATTTCTAGGATCATGCAAATCAATATTATCATTCCTAGAAATATGCATCTTGGCTCTATTCTTTCTCTTTTCAATCATGCTTTGTTTTCTACACAATTTAATATATTGAAAGCAATTTGGTCTAATGTGACCATCACAACCACAAAAGTGACAAATAGGGATGAAAAAAGGAATCATACCTTGTCTTTGTGCACGTATAGGAGCTTGTCCATGTCTTTGTGGATAAGTGGGTTCAGTCCATCTTCGTTGTTGAACCGGTCTAGGTTGCTTCCAAGCTTGAGGTTGCATGATTGGTCTCTTTCCTTTGTGAGCCAATTTTGGAGGAGTGTTGGCTTGAGGGACCCTAGGGGTTGAGCTTGAGATTGCCTTCTTGGCCCCATCTTCACTTGTGCATTAGAACATTGTCCTACCTCTAACTTCTTCCTAGGAATTTGCACAATTGAAGTTTCTTCGTTCTTCAAGCTCTTGACAAACACGGTCTTGTTAGAGGTTGAGATTTTCTTGCCATCTTCATACCCAAGACCTCTCTTGTCACTTGGACTCTTTCCAACACCAAGTAAATGATCAAGCTTCTTGGTGCTAGAATCTATCCTAGCCAAGGACCCTTTAACTTCTACAAGTTCCCTCTTCAAGCCTTCTTCACTTCTCTTGGATAAGTCTAACTCCTCAATTAACTTATCCTCTCTCCTCTTCAATCTTTCCACTTGTTCACTTAAGTGGTCATTGTGAGCCGAAAGTTCAAGGTTCTCTTCTCTTAACCTCTCAATCTTTCTTATGCTTTTAATTGCTAAATCATTGAACTCGGCATGGTATTTAGCAAGCACATTTTGCTCCACAAATTTCTTTTTGGAAATAGAAGAGGAGTCACTTTCTTCTTCACTAGAGTTAATTTCCTCTTGACTCAAATCCTCCTTTTCACTAGCACTTTTGCTCTTGTGAGATGAGGCAAAAGCTAGGAAGTTAGCCATGAGCTCTTCTTCACTTGAAGACTCATCTTCCTCATTGGAGTCATCACTACTCCCACTCCAAGTGGCGGCCATCACTTTGCCCTTTTTCTTTTCATTGTGATTAGCACATTCGGGGGCAAAGTGACCAATCCCACCACATTCAAAGCATCGGACCACTTTCCTTTCGGTCCTCTCTTGTCTAGGCTCAAACTTCTTGAAGGAACCTTTTTTCTTCAAGTCTTGTCCTCTTGACCCAAATCCCTTCTTCTTCTTGAACCCCATAACCTTATTAAACCTTTTCACAAATAAGGTAAGGTCTTCATCCGATTCATGCTTTGGCTCCTTTGCATCCTTAGATGCTTTCAAAGCTATTCCTTTAGACTTCTTAGGAGGAGTAGTGGTGCTAGGAGCCTTCCTAGACTCATAAGCAAGGAGACGTCCAATTACCTCACTTGGCTTCATATCCATGTAGCCACTATTTTCTTCTATGGCCGTCACCTTCGATTCAAACCTATCGGGGAGAGATCTCATAATTGTTTGCTTGACTCTCCTATCCGAATACTGGTCTCCGAGTTGATGGCTTTGATTTACTATGTCCATCAATTTGATTTCGAAGTCATTGAAGCATTTCATCCTCTCCCATCCTAATAACTCAAATTGAGTTTGGAGGACTTGAAGCTTGGACTCCTTCATCACCTCGGTTCCCTCATATGCAACTTGAAGGATGTCCCATGCCACTTTGGCAATCTGAGTATTCTGAATAAGCTTGTACTGATTCTCATCCATTGCACACATGATGGCATGCATAGCCTTCCTATTCCACTTTGAAGCCTCAAACTCTTGCGCGTTCCATTGCGCCTTAGGCTTCAAAACATCTTCTCCTCCACCCGCGGGAGTCATCATAGGGAGATCATATCCGTCTTCCACCGCCATCCATGCACGGTCGTGAATTTGGCATATGTAGGATTCCATCTTCCCTTTCCATTGGAATAGTTCAAACCAGTAAGAAGTGGAGGCCTTGTGCTAGAAGCACCTTCGTTGCCACCACCATTTCCACCGTTTCCACTCATAGTGTTTATGAATGAATGAAATGAATGCAAATGTATGAATGATCAAAAATCACACAAAATGCAAAACACACCAAAATAAGCAAGGATCACCTAAGTATGTCTAGGAACCCGCTCTGATACCAATTGAAACTAAATATAGCACGGTAGTGTATAAAACTATCTAGAGGGGGGGTGAATAGATTTTACGCTTTTTACCCAATTTTTCGTGTTAGTCAAAATTACGAATTTACCCTAAATAGATAAAGCAATAAATCAAGTATAAAATGCGGAAATTAAATAAGACTTGATTTTTACGTGGAAACCCTCACGGGAAAAACCACGGGCTAGTAAGTAAGCCACACTCGAACCTCGAATCCACTAAATGTGTAAACAATTACAACCTAATCCCGGAAGTAATCACACACCTACCTAATCCCGGTATGAGTGAACCTAGTCCAATTTGCTTGCGATCTAAGCAACCTAATCCCGGTTGCTACACACAAGACTTACTTTCTCTAGAAGAGAATAACAACCCTAAGTGAATATATGAATATCCAAATGCAACATAGAGCAAGGGAAACCCTATATGCTTATCTAAGATGATGAATTTGCAATTAAGAACAATCCTAGGTATCAAAACTAAATGACATGTCAATTAGTTTAGCTAATCAATATTAAGCACAAAACCTAATATGCTAGCACAATACAACTTCTCAAACATACTATCATACTAATCTCAATCTTGTATCCAAAGCATACAAAATAATAAACAAGTAATTAATTGAGATTGCTAGATAAGAGAAACACAAAATATGTAAGATATTAGTGAAAAGCTTACCAAGCAAAGTATGATGAAGAATTCATGCTAGATGACATCTATATGATCAAAGATGATGCTAGATGATGATTGATGATCATGAAAAAGTGTTTGAGTAATTAAAAATGAGTTCTTTGTGTATTTTTCTTATCTTGAAAAATATCCTAAGTATGAAGCTTGAATATGAACTCTCTTGAATGACCTAAAATCAAGTTAGCATATATATAGAAGCCATAAGTGAAGTGAGGTCGTTTTGAAAACGCGCCAGAAAATTGCTCTGTGCGCTGGTGGACCTGCGCTGGACGACAGACGCAGGACCAGCGCACAAGTACATTTTTGCAAGGGCCCTGGATGACAAGCGCTCACATAGGCACTAGACCAGCGGAGCAACACTGGGCGATTAGCGCTGCTGGACTTGCGCTGGTGTGGACCAGCGCACGACCAGCGACAGACCACTGGGTGATCTGCGCTGGTGGGCCTGCGCTGGTGAGCTGCGCTGGTCAGGCACTTGAGGACCAGCGCACAGCCCACACCTTTGAACCCCACAAGTAAACATGCTAAGGGGTAAAAAGGTAAATTAAGATGCATCCTAAAAGCCTAAAATGCTATGACAAATAATCACAAGATGCAATCAAAATAACAAGCAAGAAGAGATGTTAATTGAACATTAATGCACAACCATAAGAACCACAACATACAAGGAATAAGCATATGCATGAGTTGTGAGTGTGTGCAACTATCTCTTCAAGACAAGTAAGCACTTAGAGTATTACCTTTGGAGTGCTTAACACTTGCAAGGGCCTTGAGCTTGAACACATTCCTAAGCTACCCTTACATGATCCCCACATATGATTTGATCACGAAATAAGCCAATTAAAAACAATGGGAATCCTTACATCAATATACACTTGGGAATCCTTACACTCAGATTCTTTCTACACTGAAGATGGGTGAAGGTAAGCTTCTAGTTTGTTTTTTAGGAGTTCCCTTGATTTCTTCTCGGCTGTGTGCAGCTGATTGTGATACTCTGTTGGAGAAAATTACTGCAAGAATAAATTCTTGGCTTTCTAGAAATTTATCCTTTGTTGGGAGGTTGCAACTTATTTCCTCTATGCTGTATATTGTGCAAGTTTATTGGAGTAGTATTTTCATTTTACCAAAGCAAATTATTAGAGCTATTAAATAAAAATTTAATAGATTTCTTTGGAATGGTAATGATGAGGAGACTGCTAGAGCTAAAGTTTCTTGAAGTGTGCTTTCTATGCCAAAAAGGGGGGGGGGGGGGGGGGGGGGGGGGGGGGGGGGGTGTTGGGGTTAGGCATTAAAAAGCTTGAGGAATGGAACCGGGCAACCATGATGAGCCATATTTGGAGTTTGTTTGTGAAAGCTGGATCCTTTTGGGTTGCATGGGTAAAGGAAAAATCTTCTAAAGGGTAAGAGCTTTTGGCAAGTTTATATCCCTCATATTTGCACTTGGAGCTAGAGAAAGTTGTTAAAGCTTAAAGATGAAGCAAAACATTTTGTCTATTTTGATGTTGGTAATGGGAAGAATATTTATCTTTGGTTTGATGCTTGGCACCTAGATGGGGTGCTCTATGAGAAGTATGGGCATAGAGTCATCTATGATCGTCATAGTAAACTTGAGGCCCGATTAGAATCTATCATCTAGAATGGTCAATGATATTGGCATGCTGCTCGTTCGGATCATCTTGTTAATATTCAAAGTAGGTTATGTATGGTTCCTATTGGTGATAAGGATAAGCCGAAGTGGAATGTTTTAAAAACTGGTACGTTCTCCTGCCTACTTGCTGGGAAGATGTGGTTTCTTTTGGGTTGGAGGAGTGGAGGGGCAAAACTATGAAGACTTATTTGTGTCGGCTAGTTTTTGCTTCTACAATATATAATATTTGGAGGAATCATAATGCTTTGCGGCATAACAATAATCCGTGCACTGAAGAGAAGCTTATCCAACGTATTAGATGGGAGGTGAGGATCCAGTTTGCTACAAAATGTAGATTTAAAAAGACTAGAGGAAATGATATTCTTTGTAGTGCTTGGGGTATAGATGGGATATTGGTTTAATCTTGTGAAGTTTTTTTTTTTTTTTTTTTTTTGCTAGTATAGGTGTTTTTGGCTTTAGCTAAGTGCTTTAGCTTTTCTTTGTAAAGTGTTTAGTTGTTGGGTAATGAACGTTACTCATTCATCAAAAAAAAAAATTGACAATTTTATCTTGAGTTGAACATCCAATAAGAATTTTAACATTTGTCACTATTTTTTATAAAATATATACTTAAAATAATAAAGTTAAACAAAATTGATAAAACAATCCTAACTATGATCTTTTGTGATGTCTCCTTAGACAAGTCCATTTTTATTTTTATTTTTATATATATATAAATCTTTTTTTGATAAAACAATCTTCCTCCCTAACTCACCTATGATGATGTCCATGTAGTATTTTAAGGACCCATTTGGTAATTGGGATGAGATATGATTTGGATTATATTTAATCTGTTTCCTATGTTTTGGCTGGTTGGCCGGATAAGATTAATTAATCTCACTTTTTATTTTTATTTTTTATTTTTTATTTTTTATCACATTACAATGAGATAAAATAGTAAGCATCGAATTCATTTATTCCCCATTGTCTTAATTGCACAAACAACCCTTGATTGTCAAAGCCAAGAGTGAAGACATGATTGTCGAGTTTGAGTCTATCAATTTTTCTTTTTTGATAGAATTTAACATAGGTTATTCTATTTTTAATAATATCATATGTTTCACCAAACACATGATTACTCTATTTTTAATCCTATCATTTTTTTTTTTTTTGAAAGGTTCTATCTATTCACCTATCTAGATCAGATATGTTTTTGAAGTTTTTGCCATTAATAGGATTCGATCCATTGACTTGGGAGTTGTTTGCCCAAATCCCTAAGCTCGTCCATCTACCAACTGAGCTACACCGACTGTTCATGCGACAGCACTATGCGACATTGTTCACACGGTACTATTCATCTTGTAGTACTATTCATACGTCACTGTTCACGACTATTCAAGCGACACTGTTTATATGGTGCACTGTTCACGTGGCACTGTTCGTCTGGTGGCACTATTCATTATGGCACTGTTCACGCGGCGACTGTTCACGTGACGGTACTGTTCACTTTTTTTTTTAGGTTATCTCTGCTATTGTTTCTATTGCTTTTCTTGTGTTTCGGATCATGGCTTCTCCTCCCATGCTTGGTCTCGTGGAGGTTCCCATGTCTTTAGAGGCTACTTTGGTTTCCTCTCCACACAAAACTTATATTTGTGGTAAGGGGATGGTTTCTTCTAGTAGTGGAAGGCACAGTATGGGTAATGTGTTGCCTTCTATTCCTGCCTTGGGTGAGAATACGGTTGCTATTGGAGGTTTGATTCAAGGGCCCGTTTCTAGTCCCTTGCTTATGGGTGGCAAATCTTATGCGGACCTTTTGAAGCCTTCTCATGATTTTATTTAGCCCTTCCCTATGATTGATGCACCTTTGAAAAATGGAGGTTATGTGTCTTTCCGGGTTGATCCGGTGGCTTATCAATCAAGACTTGAGTTATGCAAAAATGCTTTTATAGGGCGTGTGGTTCTTTTTAGTGGTAAGCGTCTTTGGAAGCTTGCTAACCTTAAGACTAAGCTTAGTAAGCTCTGGATGATTTCAGCTGATTTGAGACTTATATCTTTAGGGAGAGGCTAATTCCAGATTATTTTGAAGTCTCCTAAGGACAAGAATTAGGTTTGGGGTTTAGGGTTTAGGCTCTATTAATCTGAACCCATGGGTTCTTCGCCTTCAGCCTTGAGTTCTGGATTTTAACCCCTCTTGCATAAGTTCACTAATGCGCAGGTTTGGGTTAGGTTTTATGATTTGTCTTGGGAATACTAGCATCTTAAGTTCATTTTTGATTTGGCCAGATGTGTTGGAGTTCCGTTGAGAATGGATAAGGCTACTATTGATGGTGATTTTGGTCATTTTGCCAGGCTTTTAGTGGATGTTGACATGTCCATATTGCTTCCATTCTTAGTCCTTCTAAAGAGGGGCGAGCTTCATAGCTCTTTCATTTCGGTTGAGTATGAAAACTTGCCGTCCTTTTGTTCCGTCTGCTCTTCCATTGGCCATCTACCCAGTTCTTGTCATCGGAACAATCCTAAGGTTCTTATTGCTAGTGCGGGAAAATCTCCTCAGTTAATGGCCGAGGTTTCTGTTGAGGAACTTGTTTTTTAGCCAGTTTGCCCTCGGTCTTCTAATATGGTTTATTGTCCGACAGATAAGTCGGTCCAAGAGGTCCCGGTATCTAATGCTTTCACTTCTATTTCTCAAGATTTGGGGTATGTTGATTCAGTGGTAGTCCATCATTCAGCTTCTTCAGGTCCTTCTTCGGCTTTGGTTTCAGTCTTCTTCATGTAACTCTCATTCAGGACCTTCTTCCATTGTTGTGAGCTTGATTCCAATTCCTTTACCAGATGTTCCTAATGTTCAGCAGGTCTATAGCCTTTTGCCATGTGGGGCTTCTCCTCCTCCCTCTATTGTTTTTGAGGTTCAAATTGATTCTTCGGCTATTATGAAGGTTTTTAGTGGTTCTGAGAAGACTAGTTTGAAAGCTTCTAATATTTTGTCTTCCCTTGAGATTGTTGCTTTCTCCCCAAGCGAGCTCGAAGCTGTGGAGGTTAGTTCTTCTAACTCTAATCTTGTTAAAACTATAGATGCTACCAAGGCCTCTAATATGATTTCCATTAATATGAATGATGATGCTTCTATGAGGCAACATACTAGTCCTATTATTCTCCATAATTCCATGAAAGTTGCGCAGCGGAAAAGAGGTTTGTATTTGAAATTAATCAAGATAAATAAGAACGATAGGTTTCAAAAATTTTCTATCGTCTTCTTGGGACCTTTTGTATATACACGAATATGAAGAAGAGATTTGTTTTCATACCTTTGAAGAACACTCCTTCATTTTCTTTTTGATCCTTTACCACTAAGCCTTCCTAGCTATATCCTGCGATCTAGCAACTGTGTGTTTAGGCACGTTATGGATTCCGGGAGCAATTGAATGGAGGTTTGAGAGAACCGGAAGACAACACCTTACTTCCCATTTGAATTCAGTCAACCCTACAAGCAAGAGGAAAAAAAAAAAAAAAAAAACTTTTCTTTTTTCTTTCTTATGTGGCCGCACCCTCCTTTCTCTCTAGGGTTTTGATTAGCCACTTTTTCCTGACAGGTATTTCTTATATACTAGGAACCTAGGGTTTAGTGATCTAAGTTAAAATAGGATTCCAAATCCTTTTTAATTATTACTTTGCTAGGGTTTGAACCTTTGACATATTTAGAGTAAATAAAAATAATCACTTATTATTTTATTGATCTTGTCAAGGTTAGAAACTGAAACCTCAATATGACAATTAATAATTCTTAATTATTAATATGTCAATTAAATAATCATATTATTTAATAATATTTAATTCAACAATTAAATAATATATTAATTAAATAATCACATCATTTAATTAATTCCCAAAATATATTTAAGTTACTTTCGTAACACAATTAATTAGACCATCTAATTCTCCGTTAGTCTTGTTACTATCAATTGTATATGGCTAGTAAGGGGACCTAATGGATCCACTGTTTTAAGCTCCAATAATACTTGGAAAAATTTAATTAAACTCTTTAATTAACATTTCACAATTATTAACCTTGGAATTATTCCACTAAAAACCCAAGGTTGTACTCTCGTAATTGTAGATGTTTTACACAACCAATTTATTAGAGTCCATTGATATAGCTATTACATATGGCATGATCATCCACAAGTAGTTCATAATTAGAGCTAGGTCATAAAGTCCGTTATACCTCTCTAATTATATCTTTTCTTTTAAGTACCATTGATTCTCTTGAATGATTATATCTTTCATTCCTTTACAGAAGAAGGAGAGCTCTCTTAATCATTCAAGCCCCGAATCAACCCTTAAAAGAACTACTTATTTACTTCTCGCAAGAAGGAGTGGATTCCACTATTGTGTGCATACCTTCCCAGCCACAAGCCAAACCGTGATTCCAATATACGGAGATATTGACTGAGAATGCTATTTCGATCTCACCCATGTTAAATCAAAAACCACGTTCTAACTTGAAGGAGTTAGTAAGACACTCAGGATTTAGATCACCCATATATAGCCATCATTAGTCGATATATATGAATCTTTTCAACTAACGGATCTTAGTGACAGATTCATATAGATCGTGGTCCAATCCTATATGATTACATCATATAAGGTGCCTCAATTCTCATAACACCATATTAGTAGTCTAGGCTAAGATCACCGTACAGTACGGAATTGACCGCAGCTGTAGATTAATCACGAATAAAGTACCCAACTTTATTTGCTTTCTACGGACTCTTTAGATTACATGTCTCATACTGAATTCCTCTGTATATGACATTCATCTACTCGGTTTGAGATTACATCTAGCAATCTTGGATGTTAGCATATATAATATAAGCGCATGAATTAATATATTTGAATGAAATAACTACTTATTTTATTATTGAATTTATAACATTTATAAATTACAAACTTTAGGGTATAAATCCCAACATTCCACCCCTATTTTGAACTCTAATACTGGCCCCATGGAGTCAGATTTGCAAGACCGACATTCGTTTAAGGACAATACTTCAGTTGATGTTGGAATCTCTAACTCCAACTTGTTAAACAACTTCTCAAGGAAGGATGATAAATGTGCGGAAGCTCAGGATCTAGTTGATCCCGACAATAATTGGATTTCCATGGTGACAAAATTGAATAAAAGAGTGCAACCAACTTTCAAGACTTTATCTAATTTCAAGTCTCAATTGAGTAAGGGAAGTTCTAAGCTCCTCCCTGTTACCGAGACTAAGATTCGCCTTGATTGCGACTTCATCGACCCATGTAGAATTACATAGTGTTGCTATTTCTAATTGGGATGCACCGTTTGAGGCATAAGGGAATTGTTAATTTTATGCCTTTTTAGGTTCATGTTTCCTTGCCTTCTGTTGAGGTTTGCGTACCTTTTTAGATTATTGTTTTAGGGCATGCACGCCATTTTGCTTTCGATTTTCTTTTTCTTTACTTTTGTTTTCTTTTTTCTATTTTATTTTAATAACATAGTTAATTAGATTTTTTTTTTTTTAATCAAACCAGTTGAGCTACACCCTTGGAGGCTATTTTAATCCTATCATATGTTGCACCAAACACATGATAACATTAAAATTAATCTAATTCAATCATATCCTATCCTACGTACCAAATGGGGTCTAGGAGGAGGCTTAACCGAAATCTTAGAAAGGAGGTATGGCCTTTTCTGGACACCACTTCCTCACTAAGTTTTCCGATGTAAGCAACTGGCTCCACGATGAGGCAGTAGCTTAATTCCTTTATTTTTTTTTTCCTTTTTATATAAAAATGATTCTATTATTTTTAATTATATGAAATTTAAATTTTCTTAAATTTTATATGTTTTCATATTTAATTTTATTTATTATTTTTCTTTTGCCTTTTTTTTTTTTTTTTTTTTTTTTAATGTCAAAACGTAATATATTTTGTGTTCAAAGATAAAATTGCTCATAAAATAATTAAATTGATTAACTGTAGACAAATGAGGGACCAAATTGATATATTTTTTATATGAAGAAATTACACCCAACCTAGTTGGGGTTTACATATTCACATATGTATACAATTTTTGGAAAATTTGACATTGATCTCTCCTAATGTTAGTCTAACTTAACCATAGTAAGGATTTTCGTCCTATTATTATTTTTTTAAAAAATAGATAGATAGTGAAGATCAAAAGAAATTAAACAAAATTAGAAAGAAAAAAAAAATGGATCTCTACCGTCATCTTAGAGAGATAAGATGGACGGTGTTGATAATTTAGAAAAACAGAAAAAACAATATTTTTTTTAAAAAAAAACATATAGCATGAGAAGTCATTATTCTATGCCAGCAATTACAACTTACAAAAAAAAAAAAAATGAGGGCTATACCACACTTTATCTTCCATGAAATACAAAGCTTGATTTGGCATGGGAATGAGAAAGAAAGAATTCCTAAAACCTCTAAAAGATGTTAAAGATTATTGAACTTGAAGTTTCGTGAATTAATTAAAGACTAAATGATACTGTTGCCCCTTGAATTGTTCTCGAATTGCTCATGTGCTCTCTGAATTCTTAAAATTGTCACTAAACCCTCTAAACTCTCTGAAATTGGCAACAAGTGATGGAAGGGACAAATATCTAAATAATAATAATAATAATAATAATAAATATTTGAAAGTCATAGTTATTTGGTTATAACTATTCCAATTCCATCTCATTAGTCAGTACGTGTGTTTTGGGGTTATAGTTTATAACGTAACACATACGGCGAAGGTTAATAACATCTATTAATAACTAATTTCTTCAAATATGGAAATTTCCATATTCGAAGAGATTTGAGATTTTTTTTTTAAAAAAAAAGAACAATTTAAAATTATATTTCCATATTTGAAGATTGGATCTCCACCATCCATTATAATTATAATTGTTTATTATTATTATTATTATTATTATTATTATTTTATTATTATTATAATTTAATTATTATTATTATTATTATTATTATTATTATTATTATTATTATTATTATTATTATTTGGACATTAGTCAACTGGTTAAAGGGTGGTGTGGTGTCATTATTATATTTTTTTTTTCCAGTTTTAATGCAATTATGCATATAATCAGGGTATGTAAGTGCAATTTGCCCTAGACGTTCGTCTCCCTTCCATCACTTGTTGCCAATTTCAGAGAGTTCAGGGGGTTTAGTGACCATTTTAAGAATTCATAGGGCACATTAGCAATTCATGGACAATTTAGAGGGCAACAATACCATTTAGTCTTAATTAAATACCTATTCAAAGAAGTCTATGCATGATGATTTTTAAAACTAAATAGCTACATTTGGAAGCCATGATTATACAGGATTAGTCCAATCCTATCCCCATGATTTGTGAGTTCACAATTAGTGAGGTTGTGACGGGATTATTTAGTCCCGCCACAAAGGGACTATTTAGTCCTGTGAAAACAAAGAATAACAAGCTTAACACTAGTATGTAAGATAGAGGACAAAAGATGTTTGAATAAAGTCCTCAAAGAACAGAGAAAATGAAGATCACTATTAACGGCTTTTGAGAGAGCTTCAATGTATATTTAAGAGAAAACAGACTAGGTACAAAATGTTATTTTTGTCAAAGAATATATTACACACAATCTGTTACTTATCTTATATTCTACTTACTAATCAATATAACTAACTTTCGAACAGACTCCTGGAATCTAGGTGCTTTTAACAAATCATAAGCTGACACATCAACTTTAGTAACAGACCAGCCTCCACATAAGCATCAGCCTCTAGAGCTAACTAATTCTTTGTTGAGCTTGCACACGTGTCTTCTATCAAGACTCTGCTCATGATCACTGCTTGTAAATGCCTCACTTTTTGATTGGCTTATTTCATTGACAAAACCACAATGGGGTTCAAATATGTAAGGGTAGCTTAGGATTGAAGAAATCCTCATCAAATGTCAAAGGACCTCATTGTGGACTTCAAATGTTTCAAGGAAGGTAGTTTACTTGTCTTGACTCTTATTTGAAGAGATTTAGATTGCACACACACACATCTCATGCATTTACATGTCTTATACTATGTTATGTGTTTTTTGTTGGTGCACATTCTCTTTTCATGCATGATCTCTTTATTGTATCTTATTTGATCATTGCCATGCTTATTGATCTTGAAAATTGCTTGTGATCACTCCCATGACCGCTATGAATTTTCACAGCGGTAGGCACAACGCTCTCATGGACAGAGCGCACTGCCTTCATGACCGCTGTGAATTTCTGCAGCGGTAGTGACAGCGCTCTCATGGATAGAGCCTACCGCTGTCGTGACCTCTGTGGCTTTCATAGCTGTACCGACAGCAGTCTACAGTTGATGCATTTTTTAAAATGTGACCTTTCACATTTTCACACACTTCTCTATAAATACATCCTATTCTTTAGTTCTTTTTTAGGTTTTGAGTTTCAAATTGACTAGAGAGAGAGCTTAGGAGTGTCTTTAAAAAAAAGCAACCAAGATTTGATCTTTACCTTCCATAACACAAATACCCATCATCCTTCATGATTCATACATCATCTAGCATGTTCTAGGTATGATTTCTCATGGGTTTTCTTTGTTACTTATATGACTTGTAGTTAGAACATCATCTTCGTCTTTTCACATGTTCTTACTTTACAAGATAGCATCTTTATGATTTGACTTGTTTGAAGAATGCTTTTTTATTGTGTTTTGTGAGTTGCTTGTGATAGCTATTGTATATAGAATTTGATTTGCAAATATAGCTAAGTTGTATGCATGTTATATATCTATATGATATCTAGGAATGTCTTTGACATGTTCATCCATGCTTAGATGAGCTTAAATGTTTGACCTTGCATTTATGCACTTTGAATATTGCTTATATTCACTTTAGGTTGTTTATCTCTTCTCTTGAGAGTTAAGTCTTGTGACTACCGTGTGTAGTGTTCAAGCACCTTGGTCTAGAATCGTTATAGAGGCCCGTAGGGTAGTAGTGGTGGGTTAATAACCGTGTAGGGTTTGACGTGGTCAACTTAGGTTATATACACCATTACAAGTAGTGGATTTAAGGACCGTGTGTGGCGCACATAACAACCCGTGGTTTTTCCTTGTTGAAGGTTTCCACATAAAAATTAAGTGTTATTTAATTTCCGCACTTTACACTTGATTTTTTTTTTTTTTTTTTTTTTTGACTAGATAGGGTTTTTATCGAATATTGACTAATCAAGAAAAATTGGTTATTAACTTGATTAATATCTATTCACCACCACCCCCCACCCCCCCCCCCCCCCCCCCCCCCCCCCCCCCCCCCCCCCCCCCCCTCCCCCTCCCCCTCCCCCAAATAGATATAATTAGACACGTTTTATATATATTTCACTATTAATCAAAAAGGGAGCCTAACCCCTATTTCCGGGCTACAAGAGTGTATGCAGAAAAAAGATAAAACAATAGAAAAATCATGTGTCCCTAGCATCCTTCTTCTCCCTAGCTTCCTGGCTCTAGCCTGTAACATCTGCTTCTTTTATCGTCTCCCTAGCTCCTGGAATCCTGGGTTTAGTAGGAGCCCTCATCTCCTTCACTAGCTCAGACCTAGCAGGGTCCTCTACATCCTTCATTTGGTCATCTTGATTTGCAGGAAGGTCGGGAAACACCTCCTCAATTGTCCTTGCCAGATCAGTAGTAGGCATATCAGGTTCCTGAGTCAATGAGGGATCCGAGATGGCTGTAACAGAAGAAGGATTCACCGGGGCCAGGGTAGCTTTCGAGAGTTATGCCACCCTGGCCATGATTTGCTCCCGGTTCCACCCAAAGGTGGCCTGCAAGTCGAAGAGAGGAGGAAGGGCTTTAGCGACATCATGGGATGCGAAGAAGTATCCATCCCCAAAGGAGTCATCCACCTTGGCCTTTAGAGCTTGCACCATATCCTGCATGAGACATTTTTCATCTTGAAGCAGGGTCTTCTCCCCTCTCAGGCCCTCCCTCTCCTTACGACGGCGAAATGACCTAATTGTCTTGGTATCCAGGGCACGCTTCAGCCGCTCCAAGTCCACCAAGGCATCTTCCTTGCTCCTATCAGCCTCTGTCAAGGACCTGTTCAGGTTGGCTATACTTTTTTTAGACCGAGCCAGGTCTTTCTTGGCATCCTCTAGTTCTACCCTAGCAGCAATGTTTGCCTCCTTTAGAGTTGTCACATGTTGTTCCATAGCTAGAACAAATTTAAAAGCCTACAAAAGAAAAAGAGAAAAGTAAGTACCCCACCTAGAAATTACTCCAAGTAAAGAAGAAGATCGAGACTCATACCTCAGCAAGAAAGGATGATCCCCTTGTGACCATGAGGTCCACAGGCATAGACGTCATAGCCTGTAGACCACCACCAGGGCATGCAGTAGCAAATAAGGATAATACTTCGTCTTGATTGCTATCCTGCGACTGTGACCCCGATGACTAACTATCAGAAAGATGGGCTAAGGTATCTGCATCTTTCTCCTTATCCACCCTGAGTTGGCGCCTGGTAGGAACAATTGGAGGAGGAGGAGGAGGAGGAGGAGGAACTGCTTGTGAAATTCCAACTGTAGGAGCAGTTGGAGCCTGCTTCTGAACTAGACTAGAAGAACCTTGTAAGATCCTAGATCTTTATTGGCTTGATTCCATTACAAAACTCTCTTTATTTGTATTGATTAGTTGCTTAGGTGATTCTTGAAGAAAAGAAGCTTCAAAGGTGGAAAGCAACATCTCATGCAAATGTCGTCTTCAAAAGGAAAAGCTCGTTCTTGGATGCTAAGGTATCAAGATCCTTCTTCCTTTTGCAAGGCGTAAGTGCACACACACACAATTAATATATGTGTGCCCCTACATCGTTGTGCAAATATTTGGTATAACACATTCACACTCATTTAAGTATGCACATGCATTGGTCTCAATTAGACAAACATTGTAGAATTGCATGTTTTATGACTATCGCTTGGATATGGCATACTTGTGTGACATTGTGTTTATTTGTTTGTGTTTCTTATATTTTGGACTTGAACATGTTCTCATATGATTCCTTATTGAGTCCCGGTCATTTCGGTTACTCATTCATTAGGTTTCGAGTCCAAACAATGTAGCTAGCTACTTTGCGTTCCTATTCGTTGAGTTGTCTTCATCATCATTTTCCGAGATGAATTCTCAACCTTTTTGCAAAGTTTTATAGTTTTTGTTGTGCGTGAGGGAGTCACGATTTGTAATCCAAATATGGATTCAAAATTGGAGTTCGGAGGTCCGGATACGGCTGAAGAACGCAAGAGGTGCGCGAGAGGAGGTTGCTTGGCCAAAGGCCAAGTGTTGGAAGCCCACGTGTGGCACACGGCCAGGCAGTCCCTCTGCCCACGTGTGGCACACGCGCCCCACACGGGGATTGTGATGTGTCACACTTTGATTGGCTCGTATTCTTCCCTCCTTGAATTCTTTTAAAAGCTCTCCTCTTTCCCTCCAAACATAACTTGAAGAAAATTGAAAAAGAAAAAGTGTGCAGAATTCTTCATGATTTTAGGTTTCTTATTTCGATCATAACTTTCTCATACGAACTCGAAATTGATTGATCCAAAAGCCAAAAATGTTGGTCTCGATGAGAGCTACAAACTTAAAAAAATTTTAGAACCAGTTGACTTTGTCATTTTTCCCAGTGACCTGATTTCAGTACGAGGTTCAATTGTTGTATGTGAAACTTCTTCTTCTTACATTCCTTTTGATCATCTTTTTTATTCTTCCTAATTGATTGTTGAAATGTGTTGAGAAGTATGTTAGATCATATGCTAGGGTTGTATGATTAATTGTTTGTTTGAGTTTTAGCCTTGTGATTTCAATTGAACATATTTTTGCTAAACTTGATTAAGCTTGAAATTGTTTCTAGAAATGATATGTGCCTCATGATATTTTCTAGGTTCAATTCCATGATCTAAGAACTAAGATTTTCTTGTGAGATATTGAATATTCATATCTTGTTCTTATTGTCTCACATGCTTTGATTTCTAGATAGATTTGTGATTGTGTATTGAAAGCATAATTCTAGTTTATCACTAAGCATGTACATTTAGCTTGATTGATCATCTAGCTTTATTTGATTGTGATTTGCATCATTTGCATCACTTAGATCATTGCCTTGTGTAATGTTGAAGTCTCTTGCAAAGTGAGTGAAGCTTTGTGGAAAGAGCAAGAAGTCTTGGTTAGGAAAGTGTTCCGGATAACCAAGCAAGAAGACTTAGCTAGGAGTAGGAAACTCCGGATAGCTAAGTAAGAAATCATCCTAGAAGCTTGAGAGCTTTGGATAGGATGTTGCTACCTAGAGGTGTAGGACACACCTTGGATAGGTAGTAGGCATTGTGGTTCACTAGCCTGAGGGTAGACTAGGAGGTGATAGCTTAGAGCGGATATCTTGAGTGTGTAAGTCTTTTTCATATAGTGGATTGCTTTGCCGGTGGTTGTGGTATCAACCTGTGGATGTTTCCTCTTTGAGGTTTTACCACGTAAAAATCCTTGTGTCAATTTTCGTTTTAATATTTCTTTATCTTTCATATTTTACATTGATTGCATATCTTGTATATTGATTTACTCTTGTATTAGTTAAATCAATTCATTTGTTGAATCTTTTCAAGTGTGCATTTTCTTTGTTATATTCCGCATAATTTTTTATATCGAAAGAAATTGGGCCTATACCTATTCACACACCCCCCCCCCCCCCCCCTCTAGGTATATTTTACACTATTACTTAAGGGAATTTCAAACCCCATACCCTAGCAGCCCTTTCAGCCATCTCTTTCAGGGTGGGGTGTGCTGAGGGCAAGATAGAAAGTGGAGCAAGAGGACGTAGAGGAGACCCCGCTGGAACTAGAGGTAGGATTAAAGCAGGCCGGCTGGACCTAGATTGTCCACCATAACTGGTAACAGGAGAAAGGATCGGAGAGATGACTGGAGAAGTCCTTTGGAGCTCTACTGATGAAAAAGAAGTAGGAGTAGAAGTTGGTAGAGTTGCTGTAAAAACTATAAAAAAAGATTAGTATACCAGGCAGAAAAAATTAATAAAGTAGGAGGGGTCAAGGAGAAAGAAACTACATACGAGGATAAGCAAGGGAGATCTTGAGGTACTGATCCACCCTAGCAGCATCATAAAAATCGGCAGAGGGGTATTTCATGTTTGTGTAAGCTCGATCCTGGATTCTCTTCAGGACGCCTTTAGACTCTACGGAAATCTTCCCCTTATCTCACTTGTCTTTCTCGCTGAAAAGAGTGGGAATCGGGTACTCAGTCTCGCCGATATGCACCGAGTGGCCCTAGTCTCCTCCTACTATGACCCATTCATCCTGCCAAGCCTTGTTATATTTCGTGTTGGCTCCGGTAATTAGGAACTTCATGGAATTGTACGCCCTCAAGTACAATTGGCCCTTAGGACCCATCGTCAAGGGTGCCACCTTGAAGACATACCCGATCTCGTCGAAGCTCAGTTCCCGCACCACTTTGTCTATCTTGCACTGCTTCCTCCAAAGCACCAAGAACCTGGTTAGGTGCTTCTAGAACCCTAGCGAAATTTGACGAGGAGCGAGTTCAAGAGCATGAAGCGCCTTACGAAGAGTGGGGTGGAAGGGTAGCCTGACCCCGCATTCAAAAGCAGCCACATGAATAAGGAAGTAACCCTTGGGATGATAATACACATCGTAACCCCGATGTGGGAGAGTAAAGGTGATGGCATCAGGGATCTTGTATTCCCTTCTCAAGCGCGCTAGAGTGTCAGTAGTACAGACCGAGTCGGGAATGATCCGGCCTTCGAGATGATGGGTAAGAATCACATCTTGGGCATCTCTAGTTGGGACACTCTCCTGTTTAGCATCTTCCTCCTCCTCATCTACGATTTTGAGCGCACTGCCTGTTGCTGAAGTTCAACCCGATTAACGTGGTCTTGTTGGAGCGGCGACGCTGGAATAGAGCAGGACTCTCCATAGCATCATTTTCGCCGCGTTCCCTCTTCCTCTTATTCGTTTGAGAACTCTCAACTGAATTAACCTTCTCCATGTTAAGAAGATCATTGAGACTGTCAGTAGGAGCTAGTGGAGTTGTTATTGAAGAAGTGAGCAGAATAAGAAGAAGTGAGCAGAAACTTTGGAAAGAATGGGGGCTCAGAAAAGGAGTTAGGGTTTGCCTTTTGAAATCGGTGTGATTGAATAAAGACGAAGGGCAAGTTATTTATATAAGGAGGTAGGCGGTTACTGGAATAGAAAAGGAAACAGTGATTAATGACCAGAGACATGCAAGTGACAGTTTCGAGAATATCACGCCAAAAAATGACCCATTCAAACAAGCGCACCATTCCTTGCCTGACACGTGGATTGAAATTCCCTTAAGAATAGTGTAAAATATACCTAGAGAGGGGGGGGGGGGGGGGGGGTGAATAGGTATAGGCCCAATATCTTCCAATATTAAAAATAATGCGGAATATAACAAAGAAAATGCACACTTGAAAAGATTCAACAAATGAATTAATTTAACTAATGCAAGAGTAAATCAATATAAGATATGCAATCAATATAAGATATGCTAATAAAACGAAAATTGACACAAGGATTTTTATATGGTAAAACCTTAAAGAGGAAACATCCACGGGTTGATACCACAACCACCGGCAAAGCAATCCACTATATGAATAAGGACTTACACACTCAAAGCTATCAACACATGATATCCACTTCAAGCTATCAACTCCTAATCTGCCCTCGAGCTAGTGAACCACAAAGCCTACTACCTATCCAAGGTGTGTCCTACACCTCTTGGTAGCAACATCCTATCCAAAGCTCTCAAGCTTCTAGGATGATTTCTTGCTTAGCTATTCGGAGTTTCCTACTCCTAGCTAAGTCTTCTTGATTGGTTATCCGGAAAACTTTCCTAATCAAAACTTCTTACTCTTTCCACAAAGCTTCACTCACTTTGCAAGAAACTTCAACTTTTCACAAGACAATGATCTAAGTGATGCAAATGATGAAAACACAATCAAATAAAGCTAGATGATCAATCAAGCTAAATGTATATGCTTAGTGATAAACTAGAATTATGCTTTCAACACACAATCACAAATCTATCTAGAAATCAAAGCATGTGAATCAATAAGAACAAGATATGAATATTCAATATATCACACAAAAATCTTAGTTCTTAGATGATGAAATTAAACCTATAAAATGTCATTAGGCACAACATATATGCTATTTCTAGAATCAATTTCAAGATAGGTCAAGTTTAGCAATATATGTTCAATTGAAATCAAATGGCTAAAACTCAAACAAACAATCAATCATAAAACCCTAGCATATGTACTAGCATTCTTCTCAACACATTTCATCAATCAAATAGAAAGAATAAAAGAGATGATCAAAAGAAATTGAAAGAAGAACAAGTAACACATAAAAGTTGAACCACGTACTGAAATCAGGTCGCTGGGAAAAATGATGAAGTCAAATGACACTGAAAATGCTTGGAGTTTGTAACTCTTGTCGAGACTAACATTTTTGGCTTTTGGATCACTCGATTTCGAGTTTGTATGAAAACGTTATGATCGAAATAAGAAAACGAAAATCATGAAGAAATTTCAGCACTTCTCTTTTTGAAATGTTCTTCAAGTTATGTTTGGAGGGAAGGAGGAAAGCATTTAAAAGAGATAGAGAGGGAAAGAACCAAGCCAATGAAAAGAGGCCACATCAGCCTCTAGAGCCGTGTGGCACACGGGACCAGAGGGCTGGTTTGGCCATGTGGCACACGGCCTTTACACGTGGTGGCCAGAGCATAGCCTTTGGCCATGCTCGTCCCTCGCGCGCTCCTCTCACGTTCTTCAACCGTATTCGGGCATCCGAACTCTGAATTTGAATCTGTTTTCAGATTACAAACCATGACTCCCTTACGCACAATTAAGACTACAAAAATTTGACAAATGGTTGAGAATTCATCTTGGAAAACGATGATGAAGACAACTCAACGAATGAGAATGCAAAGTAGCGTAGCTACATCGTTTGGACTCGAAACCTAATGAATGAATAACCGAAATGACCGGAACTCAATAAAGAATCAAATAAGAACATGTTCAAGTCCAAAATACAAGAAACACAATGTCACACAAGTATGCCATATCTACGCGATAGTCATAAAACATGCAATTCTACAATGTTTGTCTATAAGAGACCAATGCATGTGCATACTTAAATGTGTGTGAATGTGTTATACCAAATGTTTGCACAACAATGTAGGGACATATATATGAATTGTGTGTGTGTGCGCTAATGCCTTGCAAGAGGATAGAAGTCTAAGTATACCTTTGACACTTTCACCTTTTGAAGACGATATTTGCACTAGACGTTGCTCTTCAACTTTGAAGCTTCTTTTCAACCAAGAACATCTTAAGCAACAACTATTACAAATATAGAGCATTTTACAATGGAATCAAGCCAATACAAATCATGAACCTTACATGGATCATCCATTAATTGCAAGCGTGCCTAAGGAGGACTTTCTCCAAAACAGTTGAAACCAGATAGGTAAGATGGGAAAAATCGTTCAAGTGTTCCAGGTATCCTGACTCCAACCCCAACTAGGTACCGGTTTTCAAGTCAGAGGGACTTCTGTTGACAGCTAAAAATGGCAGGGGTATAAAGAAGAATTTTCCATTTGTGTCAAGATTAATTGAAGAAAAGGAATACTAAAGGGAGTATCCAGCTACCTCGAGAAGAAGCCAGAATAGTATGTCCAGATATACCTTCTACCAATCCAGATCAAAATTAGGGACACCTAAATCCCCAAATACCAAGAGACAAAGAAGGCACGGTCCTAAAGACCCCACTAATGCATTATCCCGGTACCCCATTACTGTGTTGACCCGGTATCCCGGTACCCTGATACCCCGCTACTCAAAAGATACTGGTATCTCGGTCTAGTAGGATACGGGATACCCGGATACCCCGACCCCTCCTAGAACCAGGCTACCAGGCAGTGGGGACCAAAGTAAAAAACCGATACACCAAGGAACTAGATTTATGCTACAAGAAGAACAGTATACGCTAACTTTTTAAATATAAGGAAAATTGACTTCTCCCACCATTTTGAACGGGATAAGTCAACTCTGTCAATATCTTCATGGAAGGAAACAGTATCACTTGATTATGGGAACCATTTCCACGCTTAAAACAAAGCCACCATCAACATCCCGTTGATTGCTTAAATTGATTGATTAATTGCCAGAGTAATGAGTAAGAAAAGGGACCTATAAATACAACGAGACTCTCGAAAGAGAAGGATCCAATTCTGGAATATGCAACCCTATAGTTTTCTACTTATCGACTAGCACGAGATCGCCATCGCTAATTGGGTCAGAAATCTCTCACCTAAACCTCACAAAAACCCCCATTGTATCAAAAACTGTGTGTAATCTCCATTGCATGATACATGTTATTTGAATGATAAATAAAACAGTATTATTTCTTCATCTCAATAATATACATATACTGTGTTAATTGGAATTTGACCCTTTTAGCATTTTTCCTGCTAACAATAGAATATCATCAACATAGACCGAGAGAAACAACACATTCTGGCTCGAGTGTTTTATGAACAGAGATAAATCAGATTTAGAGACAGTAAATCCCTAAGAAACAAGAGCAGTCTTCAACTTTTGGAACCACGACCTTGGAGCTTGTTTTAAGCCATATAAGGCTTTGTTTAGCCTACAAACGAAAGAAGGATTGAGAGAATCTTCGAAACCTTCGGGTTGTCTTATGAAGACTTGTTCTTATAGATCCCCATTGAGACAAGTGTTGTTAAAATCAACTTGTTGAATTTCCCATTAATAAAAAAAATAGTAAGAGCAAAGAGAACTCTAATATTACTAGGCTTTACCATTGGACTGTAGGTATCAAAGAAGTCTAAGCCATCCGTTTGATGAAACCCCTTTGCAACAAGTCAAGCTTTGTGCTTGAGAATGGAGCCATCTGGATTGAACTTGGTTCGAAACACCCACTTGCTGCCAACCACATTCATGTTATTGTGAGTAGGAACAAGAGTCCAAGTGTTGTTTCGTTGCAAAGCTTCAAATTCAGTTCTCATTGCATCAAGCGACTTAGGATCAGATATTATCATCCTAACATTCTTAGGCTCTAACTCTGTAAGGAAGCTTAAAGGAAAGCTATAATCTGACAAGAACACACGAGGCTTGAAAATACATTTTCTGCTTCTAGTAGACATAGGATGCAACTGTATTGTTGCAAGTTCAAAAACATGACTAGATAAAGGAATAAGTGTCTGAGAGCTAAAATCATCAGTAGGGGAGGTTCTTGTTGAATTGTTGTCAACAAGATTGGTGTTTGTAACACTTGTAGGACTTCGAGTATCCATAATAGAAGGGTGTGAAACATCATGTTGTGAATAGCTCAGTAGAGATGAAGAGAACATATCAAACAATTTTGGGATAATAGTAGAAGGGTTGCCATCATACTAGTGCCCGTCATGTTGCTGTGAACCAAACAATTCTTTATACGGAAACTCTAACTCATTAAACACCACATTTCTTGATACAAAGACCTTACCTAAAGAATGCAAACACCTATAACCTTTGTGAGAGAGGCTATATCCAATAAAAACACACTTGCTTGAATGAAAATCAAGCTTGTGTTTTGAGTAATTCCACAAGTAGGGGAAGCAAGAACAACCAAAAACCTTGAAGAAATTGTAGCTTGGTTTCCGTTTGTATAGCTTCTCAAAGAGAGATATGAACCCAAGCAATGATGATGGCATGTTATTGATAAGAAGAGTGGCAATGGAAAAAGCCTCAATCCAAAACTTCAATGGCAAACCACCGTGAGCTAATAAAGTCAGACCCATTTCCACTACACTTCGATGTGTCCTCTCGGGTACTGATAACTTTTATTTCTACATGAAGTGTAGCCCCCTTATTTGTATATTTTATGCTTTATTCCTGGGTAAAACCATGTTTTTAACGGCTTTAATAAGTGTTTCAGGATTTCTTCTAAGAGAAGGGCTTATGTGCAAAAAGATGGAAATTCTTGAGCAAAAGTGCAAATTCAGGAAGTTATTATGCGCCCTTGTGAATCTGCGTTAAGGGGCCATAGAAAAGAGACCAGAACATCACAATTTTTTCCCCAGGTCTGTGCCCTTGGTCTACAGTTAAGGGCCACAGAAAAAGGGCGTCGATTTCTTGGCAGAACGTCTCAATTTCTAATTTCTATGCCCTTGGCCGCAGAACAGGGCGTCGAAAAGGGTGCATTTTTGGCTCGACTGATGCCCATTTCAGTCTTTTCATGAGGATTCTTTAGCCCCTAAGTATGGGCTAATTATATATTGTTTGGGATTTTTGTGTGGGCTGAGAGAGGAGAAGAGGATTATTGAAGATCTTGGTGGGCCCTCTTCATTTAAGAGGTAGGGTGTGCTTGTCCTAAGAGGGATGGTTAGTAAGAAAGCTTGGGTAGGACTCTCTCATTCTCTCTTGGAGCCACAACCGGCCAGACACAACTCTCCAACAGAAAACTTCTCTTTTCTCTCAAGTTTTGGTGGTTCATCATCATCCTTGGAGCTTGGAGGAGTTGACTCTAGGAGAAGGAAGCCATTGGAGACCAAGCTTTGCAAGAAGGAGATCATCATCCTAGTTTATTTCTATAAACTCTATCTTTCTCTTCTTGTATTTGTTATGGTTTGTGTGTATTGGAAATCTTGTATGGTTTTTATGTGTAATATGAGCTAAATATTCTTGTGCTAGGACAAAGATGAAACCAAACCCTTGATTCATTGTTAATGACTACTTAGTTTTTCTACAAGTGCTTGTGTAGTTATATGAATATTTTGTATGCTTAATGCTTTTATCTTGATTGGCCATCTTGTTGAATGATCAACAGATAAACAAAATATTCACTATAAATGACTAGAAAGTGAGAGATACACTAGGCTAGCTTATACGGTTCATGTGTGTGTTCCACTAATCTTAATGAGTTCATTCATATTTTCTATGTTTAGATACAATCTCTAAGACATCGAGAGAGATTAGAGATTGATTTTAGGGGACTATGAACCTATAATCTATACTTGCACAAATGAGAGATTAAGTAAGTCAAGAGTCAAATTAGAAGGGTGAGGTGGATTCAAGTTCTAGCACACTTTCCTTATATTATCACATTCATTTTAGTTGTGGTTAGTATTTACTTGCTTTAGAATGAATCAATTTAGTGTTAAATTCTAGAAACTTTCAATTTCAATTGTCCAAATAGTATATAAGCCGATAAAAGCCGGTAATCAATCCTTAGTCCTCATGGGAATGATCCCTACTCGGCCATTGTATTACACACCAACCTCGTACACTTGCGAGAGTCAAACCATATGGTTGTGGACCGATCAGGTACACCATTTTGTTGGTGTGTGTGAGGATAAGAGAAACGAACTTGAACACCTTCTTTGGATAGATGTTTCTCAAATGATAGAAATTCACCACCCATGTCAGCTTGAAAAACTTTAATTTTACTGTCAAATTGTAATTCCACCATTGTCTTAAACTTAGTAAAGACATTGAATGCTTCAAATTTTAGATGCAGTGGATATGTCCATGTATACCTAGTATAAGCATCAACAAATACAATGTAGTATCTATATCCATCACCTAACAACAAGGGAGCCGGTCCCCATAGGTCACTGTAAACGAGCTCAAGAGGAGCTGTAGTCGTAATCTCAGCTCTTTGATAAGGCAATCTATGCAATTTTCCTAGTTTACAAGAATCATAAAAAGGAAGAGAGTGTATATTGAATGGAAAATGAAGATTATTCAACACCTTTTTAAGAACAAGAGGTGAGGGATGGCCTAGCTTTGCATGCCAAAGAACTGAGTTAGTTCTGGCAGCAAGCGAAACATCATAGTTTGATGGCACACCCTTACTGTTCAATAATTGATTGACAGTCTTATTTTGAACATTATTACAAAGATCGGTATTTACAATTTTAGCTAAAGAAGCGGTCTTCAACAGATTGAAACTTTGAGGAGTTGCTTGAATCAACTTCAACTCATACAAACCACGATCAAGGGTACCTTGCAGCATAACCCTTCCTGGTTCTCTTGTCCTTGATCAAACAACCATTTGAATGGAATTCAGCAAAAGCATTGCTAACTTTAGTAAGCTTAGAAATACTAAGTAGATTCTTAGTTATTGTAGGCACACACACAACACATTTTTTAAACTCCAATTTTGAATATGGCATGCAATGTGTTTTAACTTTTGTATCACCAATATGATAGATATTAAGTTGATCACCATTGCCAATCAAAAGTTTGTCATTACCTCTGTACTCAGATTTGATGGAGAGGTTGTTGAGATTGGAGGTAACATGATTGGTGGCTCCGCTGTCTACATACCATGCTTGATCTGCTATCGTCTCTGGTGTTGCAAAGTAAGCAGAGGCTGGAGATGAGTTCAAGTTAGCTTGCATGTTTTCTGGGTGAAAGTGCACACTTGCTGAGTAACTTTGATCAAAGTTATTCTGTTGAACTAGTTGTTGTTGTGAGTAAAAGGCTTGGTTTCCTTGAATGAGCTGATTGTTCTGACTATTGTTTTGATAGTTTTGATTCACATGTGAAGGACAACCTTAGAATTGTTGATCAAACCTTCTATAGCACTGATAAGCACCATGACCAGGTTTTGAGCATAATTGACAGTGAATTCTTTGATTGCTTCTGCCTCAAAAATGACCACCTCCTCTGTTACGACCTTGGTTTCCTCCTCTATTTCCATTAAAATCCCCCATGTTCCAGTTTCCTTTGTTGTTGGAATTAGAGTTATTGAAGGCAAAGTTAGCAGATAAACCTCCAAAACTTGGACTGGCAGGGCTATTCAATAGTTCTATCATTTGTTCATGCATCAAAAAAAGAAATTGTGCATCCTCTATTGACATTGTGTTCTGCCGTGAAGAGATGAGAGTAACTACAGAATCATACTCATGTCCAACTCCGTTCAAAAGACTCATAATCATGTCTCTATCGCTTACGATTTCTCCAGCAGCAACTAATGCCTCACCAACAGCTTAGATTTTCTTAACAAAATCACTAATCATATCTGAACCTTTTTTAAGAGACTGCATCTGTTGTTTCAATTGCATAATCCTAGCTAAAGACCTTTGTGAATACGTTCTTTCAATTCTAGACCAGATTTCAAAGGAAGATTTACAGCCATTGAGCAAGAACACTTAGAGTTAGTGTAGAGAAGATCCAGCTTATTAAAAGCTTATTAGTCTTTTTTCAGCTGAGGAATTCTGGATTCTCTTGTTGTTCAACATCATCACCATAACGAACTGAGAGGAATTGTGGCGGAGGTTGCTTCTAACCAGTGATCACTCTTTCAAGGCCTAAAGCTTTGATTATTGTTAGAACTTGTGTTTTCCTATAGATGAAATTGCTGTGATCAAGTTTCAGAGTGAGGTTGAGACTAAGAGTTTTTACAAGGGACAAGAAATCCATCGTTCTCGCAAACACAGAGGATTTATTGCGAGACTCAGTTGAAGAAGAGTTAGCGGATTGAGTTTCTACCATTAACGTTGGTCGATGGCTCTGATACCATGTGAAAACAAAGAATAACAATCTAAACACTAGTGTGTAAGATAGAGGTCAAAAGATGTTTGAATAAAGTCCTCAAAGAACAGAGAAAATGAAGATCGCCATTGATGGCTTTTGAGAGAGCTTCGGTGTATATTTCAGAGAAAACTGACTAGATATAGAATGTTATTTTTGTCAAAGAATACATTACACATAGTCTATTACTTATCTTATATTCTACTTACTAATCAATATAACTAACTTTCTAACAGACTCCTAGAATCCAGGAGCTTTTAACAAATCATAAGCTGACACATCAGCTTTAGAAACAGACTAGCCTCCACATAAGCATCAGCCTCCAGAGGTAACTAATTCTCTGTTGAGCTTGCACACATGTCTTCTATCAAGACTCTGCTCACGTTCACTGCTCATACAAACTGTAAGGCCAGTGTAATGTAGTGGTCTGTAACTTAGCTGATTTGAATCTCCTTCACCTGTAGCTGTATCACGTTGATTTAAGTTGGAGATAACCATATCAGCTACTCTAACAAGTCCTAGCCTTTCTATTATTTTTTTTTTATAATTAAATTATTTTAAATATTAAATTCATTTAATTTGTTTTTAAAAATTAATTAAACTTTTAAAAAAAAATACCTGATCTCGGATTAATAGATATTATTTTAAAAAATTAATTTAATATATTTTATTCTAATATTTTAATTTTTTTTATTATTGGTTAAAACTAAATGTTATTTTATTTCAAATAATTTTATTTATTTTATTCAAAAAGTAATTTAAATAATGAGACCAATATGCGTGTCTTCTAAAACAACCTTGAGGGGGGTGAATGGGTTGTTAATCCGGTTATTACCAAATTTTCCAGATTAGTCAATTTTACAAAAATAACCCCAAAAACACACATAAATAAATCAAGTGTAAAGTGCGGAAATTAAATAACACTTGATTTTTACGGGGAAAGCTTCAACAAGGAAAAACCACGGGCTGATATGTGTGCCACACACAATCCTTGAATCCACTAATTGTAATGGTGTTTATAGCCTAGGTTGACCACCGTCAAACCGTCCATGGTCACTAACCCACTACTACTACTCACAGGCCTTTAAAAGTGAACCTAGATCAATTTGCTTGTGAACTAAGCCACCTTAGTCACAAGACTTACTTCTCAATGAAGAGATCAAAACCTATGTGAATATTATGATAGTCAAAATGTAAATTAATGCTAGGTTACACTAAATGCTTATCTAGGATTAAATGATGACAATAAAATCAATCATAGATATCAAAGTTTGCTATATGTCATGGCATACAACTTAGCTATGTGAAAGATAATCAATCCTAGATACAATAGCTATCACAAACAATCTCAATCATTTTAATGAGATAAATTAGCTAGATTTATATAAACATTAAATCCTAGCTATCACAAAACAACTCAATCAATCAACACATAATCTCAATCTTGTAAGTAGAAATTAATCTAAAAGCATACAAGTTATAAATGAGATAAATTACTAAGTAAAAACACTAAGATTAGATGAAATTAGTGTTCAACTTACCATAACATGTGTGTTGAAGAAGACCCATGCATTAGCACATGCTAGATGATCCTAGATGATGCTTAGATGATGATTTATGCATATGGAAATGAGTTTAGAGAATTAAAAATGCAATCTTTATGCTTTTTCTCTCAAGTCTCTCTCAATATCTCTTTAAAGTTCTTGATGTCAAAGACCGTAGGTGCAGAATGAGAGATAATGATATATTTATAGAAACCAAAAATGAGCTGGGTGAAAAGACAAGTTTACCCCAGTTACGCACCAAACGACGGTTTCAATCGGCGGTCGAGGCCGCCGATCACAAACCGCCGTTTCATCAAAAATGGTGAAATCAAAGAAGAAGACAAGAGCTTCTCCAACAGCGATCATCGCGGAAAACCAAGCACAACATGCAAGAAGAGAGTTCAATAACATGAATGCACGAACATAAAACACACAACATACAAGATAGTATAGATATGCATGAGTTGTGTGTGTGTGTGTGTGCAAGTAAGATCTCTTCAAAGCAAGTAAGCACAAGCATTTTACATTTGAAGTGCTTATCATCTTGAGGTCTTAAGAGGGCATTTGTTATCCTTGATCACCAACAATTATGCGCCTAAGCTACCATTACAATTCAAGCCCTAAATTGTGGTTTGTCCACGAAATAAGTCAATTAAAACTTAAGGAACTTACAAATAATTATTTAACCAAATTTAATTTAAAATAATTTTCTTTTTTGTTCTTTAGAATTGATTTAAAATGATTTTATTTATTTAAAAATTATTTTAATATAATTTTATAGTGACCTCTCACACAAGATAATTATTTTCAATTATTTTTTATCTAATAATTAAAAAAGTTAACATGTGTCAACTTTTTAGTGGGTCGATATGGGTTCACTAAAAATAAATTTAAAAAAAAAAAAAAACAATTGAATGAAAGAGAAAAGGAGAATGCAAGAAAGAGAAATCTGACATATATTGATGTGTTAGTGTATGAGTGACCGGGTGCATCACAAGGCAGTGTTGTCTAAAAACAGACGAGTAATTTTCGTATGTTACTTTCCAATACTTCAAAAGAAGTTGATGTAATTTACTTTATCATTAAATTAGGGTTAAGATCATTTGATTTATTATATTTTTATTTAATTAGTAAGAGCAATTTGATATTGTTTTTGAATATATATTTTTTAATTTTAACATAAAAATGATGATTAATTAAATTTCCAAAAGTAATTATTTTATAATAGGGCTGGGCACGGTCCGATTTCAACTAGAACCAAACCAAACTAAAAATTTTGGTTTTTTTATATTGGTTCGGTTCGATCTAGTTTAGTTTAACAGTTCATAACTTTAAATTTTCTTTTTTAATTTTTATGCAATTTAAAATTTATATCTAAGGGTCCATCCTTAAAACAAATATGTCATGATGAGTTATCAACTAATTCAAAAATAAAATATAAACTAAATAAAATATATTCAAATATAAAATTTAAAATTCAAATATATTTTCAGACCAAATAAAGTAATAAAATAAAAGCCAATAATAGACTATTGGTGGTTGAATAAAACAAATATGAAATAAAAAATTAGGGGTTTTTCACTTTAATGTTTTAGTTTTAAGGTTTTGGGTGTGATATGTTATAAAATAAAAATGTGTGTTAAAAGTATTCGGTTTACGGTTCGATCCGAGTTTAATAAGCTTGGACTATGGACCAGACCGGACCATCAAACCAAGCCAAGCGGTTTGGTTTGATTTAGTCCGGTTCAACGGTTTTGGGCTTTTTTGCCCACCCCTATTTTATAACATATGATATATTACTTTTTTAGAGTGATTATGTAATAATCTATTTCAGTATTTATTAATCTTTTAAAATATAATTATTGTTACTTACTATATATATATATATATATATATATATATATATATAAATTTTCAAGTCAGTGTGCACAAATATAGTGCGTTGCATGTGGACCACTAGATTTACATGTTTTGACTCAGTGTGTATGTACTTGTCAGTGCTTCTCCATAATTAGTGGCCCACATGCAATGCACTGATGTAAGTTATATCAGTGCGCATTGACTAGAACCGGACTATATATATATATATATATAATTATTGTCTCTAGGAAATCAAGATAAAAACCTTTATTTTTTATTATTTATCCTAAAATTACATAAGAAACAACAAATTTCATTAAAATTCATTTTATTTTCAAAAGAAATTAGTTGGAGGAAGCTTTGCCTCCACGGATCTAGTGGAAATCAAAGCCTCCTCCATTTTTAATTTTAATTTATTTTAGATATCCTTTATTTTTATTAAATTAAGCCATATATGTTATATAATTTATTTTGATTAAATTCAACCCAAGACACACACACACACACATATATATATATATATAAGTTATTATTTTTTATAAAACAAATATATAAGGTTAGCTACTTTTAAAAAAAAAAAAAAAATTAATTCATTTTTTAAGCATGATTTTTCATATTATTAATGAAAATAGAAATTAATGTTATAAAATAATGTCAATTTTAGTTATTGTAACTAATTTTTGCACTTTTATAATAAACTTACCAAATGTATGCATACTATTTTTAAGTTATTTGGTAGTAATGAAAGTACAATTAACAAAACATTTTTGATTAACTTCACATATTATTCTTTCAGCACAGCTAATAACAATTAGGGATATTATTATTTTCCACCCTGACTTTTAAGATATTAGTCATTTTGGTCCCCATTGCTTCGGTATTGGCCATTTTGCACCCTATGATTGGAAGTAATTGTCATTATGCTCCCTATCGTCACTATTCCATTGAACAATTGAATATTCGGTTAGGTTAGTAAGGGTATAATGGTAACTGCTCATGAAAAAGTTTATAAAATTTTAAAAATAAAATAAACAAATCATTTAATATAAAACTAAATAAAAAATTATATAAACTAATTAAAATAATAATAAATATTAAAATAAACATTAAAAAAAAAAATCCTATCTTTCTCTCTCATCTTCATTTCCACCTCAATCTCTCATCCTCATCTCTAACTCAATCTCAATCTCAATCTCTCTCATCTTCACTCTCTCTTCTAAATCTCTCTTGATCTCTCACTCTCTCAGGTGGCGTCGACGGCTTGTGGTTGATTTGGGGGTGGTGGCTAGAAATTTGGGGTTAGGTGGGGTTTTTTTGGCAGGTTGTGGTCCAGTGATTGAGAACGAGGCGTGAACAGTTCGCAGTAAGCAGCTTCATTCGCCACGAAAGTGTTGTAGATGGGTGAGCGTTGGTTCCGTTCACGGCTCTGTTTTTATTTTTATTTTATTTTTTGACTGTTCTGGGTTTCATTTCTTTTTCTTTTTTTTCTCTTCTTTTTTTATAATGATTTTATGGGTTTTTGGTTGGATGGTGGGATTTTCTAGGTTTCTTTTTGTCTTCTATTTGAAAATTGAGTTTTTGGGCAAGTTATTGATTGAGATTATGATTTTCTGATTTTTTTAATATAAAAAAAAAAAATGATTTTCTGGGTTTTTAATTGATTTTGGAAGGGTTCAATTTTCTAGGTTTCTAATTGATGGTGATGATTTGTTCTATTTTTTGTTCTGATTTTCTAGGTTCCGATTTTTTATTGAAGGTGCCATGGTGGGTTGGTTGACGGTGGTGTGTTTGAGTCATGGTGTATTTTTTTAATTTTTTTTAATTTTCGTATTAAATAGAAAGTATAAATATTTCAAAAATAAAAATAGAAAGGGTAAAATGGTATTTATGTTGAAAATGTTAACAGACCTAACGGAAGGTGCAAAATGGCCAATTCCGAAACATGGGGGACCAAAATGACTGATACTCCAAAAGTCAAAGGGGAAAATAATAATATCCCTAATAATTATTTTAAATGTTATAGCAATATCAGGCTAGCCCTAAGCGAAATAGATAAAATAGAAATAAAAGGAGTGAAGAAAATAATTGGTAACAAAGAACACAACCGCCAAACAAGTACAAAAATTTTACATGTATATCAGTGATTTTTTTTTTTCCGAAGAAAGAATACATCAGTGAAAGTAAAATGACGAATTTCTATCACAATCGAAGCCTGAAAAAAGGAAAAGGGAAAAAGAAATAAACAAAACAACCATAATTACTTTGATTCTGAAAAGACTTTTAACATGGATCAAGCTGCTAAACTCTTTCCCTCTCACAAAGGAATTAGGCGCCTCCAGATTTGAGTGTATTACTCAACCTGCAATAGCAAGGTCTTACATTATTTTCTTTTTGATATGTAATATTTAAAGATGACATTGTCGTAACCAAATAATTGCTCGTTTTGCAAGCGAAAAACAACCATACACGAAACAAAGAAAGCAATAAAAGAAAGAAAAGGAAATCTAAAACATATGAATAACAAATGCTAACAGTCAATATTTATAGAAAAAAAATGTGGGTATGGAGGAATGAAGGAAAACATTAGAATTATTGTTCTCTTACTATCAATCTTTTTTCAATTAATAATGCCTTTTCTTTTTCTTTTTCTTCTTATAATTATATAAAATACAACTCCTCAATGAGATTTGATCTTAATAACTATTCTTTACCCAATCTTAACAATTATATCTCTATAAAATAGTAAAAGTGTCACTGCCTGGTGCAATAAAAGTCTAAAACTTGCAACTATCATAGATGTACCACTAAGCTTACCAGTCCAAACCCTCAAAGAGACCTTCTCCTTTTACTGCAGAAGTTTTGAAAATAGACCATTGGCGGTTCTTAATCTTGTGCAACTCTAACGCCTCAGTTACTGCAGCATCATCAAGGGCCCCGGGAAGATCCTAAATGGAAAAGAAAGATAATTTTTTTTTTTAAAAAGCATAAGGTTATAGAAAATCTTACACAAAAGATTTGTAGGGACATTAACACGGTATGAAAGGACCACAGAAAGAAAAGTTCACAACAGAGGCTTGTAAAACCATGGCCTGCTGTCTCTTTATCTTAAGATACCGGGAAAAGAAAAAAAACCAAAAACAAAAAACAACAACAAACCTGCTTATTTGCAAAAATCAGAACAACAGCACCTTTTAACTCTTCCTCCTGTCAAAAAGATCAGAAAAATTAACTGGAATTACAAGGTGATGAAAGTGCACAGATTTTGTTATAAAGAAGGCCAAGGCATTGAATGCAGATGGTAAACATTCATTTTCTCAAAGAGTAATAGAGAGATCAGAATGAAGAAACAAAAGGAAACAAATAAGTACCCAAAATCAGTATTCTTAGTCTTAGAAGGGAAAAAAAATGAGGTAAAAGGGACAGCAGCAGAGTTCTCATTAGTTGCATATAGTATCACTGAAAATTCATAATGGTTATTTGATAAAAATTTCCAAGTCTCTCATATAACAATAGGACATCTTTATGAAAAAGCTTACTTAATCCTCCGAAAAGACGAATGCACCAGAACAATACAATGTCTTTTGCTTGCACTGATATCATATTTACAACACCACAATATTTCCATTACATGAAATAAATAAAGCACAGGATGATTTCAGAATAGTTTCACATAGAAAGGCAACCAGAATACTTTTAGCAAGTAAATAGACACACAAAACAGGTGTACCTCCAAAATTGCATGAAATTCATCTTTGGCAATCGCCAGCCTATCAGTGTCACTTGAATCGATGACATATATTATTGCCTGTGTATTAGGAAAATAACATCTCCAATATGGCCTGCAGCAGAAGACAGAATAAGCAACAAATGAGCTTGTGCAATTGACTTGAAAATCAATTATTTGATAATCATTCGGAAAATCAGTTTACAAATCACATTGAAAAAAGTGGGAACAAATGCATTTTGTAATCAATGTCACATCTAGAACTATTAAATGAACCTGTTTTTTCATAGTGATCTATTTGGCCCCAACCTTGACCAAATGATTTGGCAAGTGATATGTAATCACCACATCATCCCATGATCTACATGCTAGTTATACATCACTAGCCACATCATTTAGGCAAGATTTTGGGATATGTAGCATTACATTAAAGCATTCAATCTGCATTTCCCACGTTTTGATCCATCCTTATTTTAACAAACAAAAATACATAACCTGCTCTCTTCTAATCAATAGCAAGGAATTTTATCTCAACTAAATGATGAATTAAACACAATTATATTTATTATCATAGTTGAAATATAAATCTATAGAATAGATGGTGAAGAGAAGAAAATGTGTGAAAGAAAGAGTCGGACTTAAACTTCACAAACTTTCCTAACATCACATTTATACGCAAATATTACAAACCTTAACAGAAATAAAATAGTTAAGACTAATATAGCTCAATAAGCCCAAAACCACATAACAATATAAATATAAATAAACAATAATAAAGAATTCTAACACTCCCCCTTCAAGTGGAGCATAAAGATCAAATATGCCCAGCTTGAAACACACTTTAGTAAAGGAAACCAGAGATACTCAAATGGATTCTACTGTTCGGCTAGATGGTAAACACAGGGAGGTGTTTCCTGATTTTAAAATTCTTTATTATTATTATTATTATTATTTTATGGCAGAATTTTACAAAAGTCCTACCTTTTTGGTGATTTGTCACCTTTATAAATGTCTTTCCAAATTCATCACTTTAGTCCTTACTTTTTCCAAAACTCATCACTTTAGTCCATTTGACCAAATATATGAAAGTCAACTATTTTAAAACTTGTGAAAGTACACTTTTACCCTTATTACTATTTAATTTAGCTAAAATGATTATATTAGCTTTAAATTAAAATGAAAAATAATAAAATTCTCAATAATAAAATCTGAAATAAATATATTACAAAAAAAATCTTAAATAAATAATAATAATAAAATCCATTAATTTTTTATTATTTTTTAATTTTTTTCATAATGGATATTAATTTAGCTAAAAGATTATCTTAGCTTTAAATGATTTTTTTTCATAATTTTTTTTTTTTGTAATCTATTTATTTAAGATTTTATTATTGAGAATTTTATTGTTTTTTAATTTAATTTAAAGCTAAGATAATCATTTTAGCTAAATAAAAATCCATTATGACAAAAATACAAAATAAGAAAAAATTAATGGATTTTTTTAATTATTTATTTAAGCTTTTTTTTTTGGTAATATATTTATTTAAGATTTTATTATTGAAAATTTTATTGTTTTTCATTTTAATGTAAAGCTAATATAATCATTTTAGCTAAATTAAATAGTAATAAAGGTAAAAGTGTACTTTCACAAGTTTTAAAATAGTTTACTTTCACATATTTGGTCAAATGGACTAAAGTGATGAGTTTTGGAAAAAGTAAGGACTAAAGTGATGAATTTGGAAAGACATTTATAAAGGTGACAAATTACCAAAAAGGTAGAACTTTTGTAAAATTCTACCTTATTTTATTTATATTTATAGTGTTACATGATTTTGGGGTATATTGGGGCTCAACTACTTTATGTCTATTAGGGTTTGTAATGTATGCCTATAGTCTATAGATATTAAGTTAGGACTTAGGAGAGTAAGTAAACTTTAAGCTCTTTTTCCCCCTCATATTTTCTTCTCAACACCATATTTTCTTCATTCTTTTTCTTCTCTATTATTTTATATTCAACTTGGTAACAGTGCACTTTTTTTTTTATTTTTTTAATCCAATTGTTTTGAGGTAAATCATATACCAAAGAGAATTTACGAGTTTGGTTGATCCTATAATGAATCAAGGACTAACATGTGGTATGTGGTGAAGTCTTTCGCCATAGCAAATGCGCTGTAGTGAACTGTTGTCGCTGTATCAAGTGTTTAGTGGTGAATTAGTGTCAACAGATTTCTTATTCAGCAGGGGTGATTCATTATTCATTTGTTCTTTTCCATGTGGTGGTGAGTGAGAAAACTCTAATCTTGCTCTATCTTGGTTTTTTTTTTTTTTTTTTTTTTGGATAACAAATTAACAATAAAAAAAAATTGTTTAAAAAAATGGAGCTGCTGTTAATGAAAAAAAAAGAGGCGTGTTAGAATGCTTAAATACTCTTGTTGGGCTCTTTCCTAACAACTTAAGCTTGTGGTTTGAGTGGCTACTAACATGATATCAGAACTGAGCCAATTTTACTAGAAGTGTCTAGGTTCGAATCCTTCACACGATTGTACTTGAATTCATTATTTGTTATTTGAATTTGATACGTGTTTGTGTTTGGGTTTGAGCCATGTAACAAGCTCGTTGGTCTTGCATGTGAGGTGGTGTATTAGAGTTTTTAAATACTATTGTTTGCCCAATTTCTAACTACTTAAACTTTTGAGTTTAACATTTAACAAATAGAAATATCTTTACTCTTACTTAGCTTAGATACTATTTTAATACCTTTGAAGATTTAAAAAATCAAATAAATTAAACTACATTTTTGCAACCACATTTTTTTTATATCTTTTTTCACTCGTTGTTATCTAATGTGGCTCGACTTAACACAAGATCAAGATCCCTAATTTAACAAGACAAACCATAAGATATAAACTCGAAAGCCAAAATCTATGATCTACCATGGCAATATGGCATAATCATTTTACATAGATTATACTTTGCACATCACAACGTCACACATGTAAGTAATCCGCTCTGATGGGGAAGTAGTTAGGGATTTGAGAACTTACGTTAGACGTAAGTTTAGGAAAAGTTGTTAGTTAGTTGGGGATATTATCCCATTTGTTTATTTATTTTTAGGTTATTATCTCCTTCAGAGATAATTGAGTCAGGTTATTATCTTTGAGTAGTTTGTTATTATCAAAACTTCTTGTTACTATCTCTATCTCTTTGTATCTGACCATTATAAAAGGCCCTTCAGAGCCTTTTGTAGGGTTAGACTTGATGAATGAATAAAGAATAATTGTTTTTCCAACCTCCTTTATCTGTTTCTCTTCTGGTTCTACATCACGCTCACCATTAAATTACATTAAAAATAAATAAATAAATAACCAAACCAAAATTGAATGTTACCTGATACTTGTCTGTCCACCTGTATCAAGAAAGAACAGATATATTATCAAGAATTGATCACATTCAGCATTTTGAAAAAAAAAATATAAAAATATCAAACCAAGTAGAAACTTCTGAAAAATGCCCATCATTTATAAGAGGAGAGCAACTATCCACTAAAGTAAACAACTGCCTCAAGGTTTTCACTTTCATCTCAATACCAGATTCTTGTCTACATAAATAGATAACAACTTTCTGCACCACCAAACTCTACTCAATCCTCTTAAGAAACCACCACGCACAAAAAAAAAAAAAAAAAACTTCCACAAGAGATGGCAGACAAATAGACAATCAATACAAAATAAATAATATAGTTTTTCCACCTCTTAAAAATGATTAATTATATTCTGTTTGGGAAAACCATGGATGAAGAAAAGGAGAAATTAATTATAGAGTACAAAAAAGCTTAAATAACAAAAGGGATAAGGGATATATTAGTTTACCGAAAATATGACAAAGTTTGAATATTAAAAAAGTAATAATACTAAACAGCCCAAATTTGTAACTGTCACATCATGCTATAATCTACATGAAGAATAAGGGAATTATTAGTTTACAGAAAATTAAGCCAAACTTTGGATGGTTGAAAAAAGAAATAATACCAAGAGGCCCAAATTTTATCCCAAAATTATCATCCCAAATAAAGTGATAAGTGATTTGTAACTGTCATGTCATCCTATAATATACATAATAATTACAAATCACCTGTCACATCATTTGAGATCCAAGATAAGAAACTTTAGGAAAAAATTGGACTTTATAGTATTATTACTCTTTAAAAAATTGAAAAACTTGTTTTCTTTGTATATTAATTCTCTTTCCAATTCTCGAACATACATCAACTATCTGGTAGCTTGGGAGTCCTAAAGTCCTATCAAAGATTTGTTTCCCCTCGGCCTGTTACACTGGTTAATAACCTTAGATGTATATTTAGTGGAATTGATTGTATCTCTTTAGATGCTTTTTATTACCGGATAATAAATTTATTATATGCATGGTGTACATGATACTAATTTTTTCAAAGTATAATAACATGTAAGCATAACTTAATAACAACATAATCTGATATGACACAGAATACATAGATTATAACAATAGGTTTTTTTTTTTTTTTGAATAAGAAACAAAGTTATAAAAACAGTTCATGATTTCATTTCATACACTAGTAAATTACTTGGTATCTAACCACTCCATGCAAAAGCCATCCCTGTAAAGATGAGACAGAAAAGCTAGAATGCATACATATGGCATGTATTGCTTTTTAACTCTACTTCATACAAATATACAATTTCAGTAAGAACATCTAACCAGTGGTGCTATATAATGGAACTCTACATGGTGCATAGGCATAACATTTCCAACATAAAATTCTTTCAACAAAAGTGCTTTATTAAGCATCAAGTACTAAACGACCTGAGGTTCCAAGACATATTCCACCAATTAAATCGAGCAGAAATCCAATCTTAAAAAAGAAAGATTCTAGAAATAAAATCAGCAAGCTACTTCTATTCACACATTCATCAGGAGAGATGAACAAATTCCTTGAAAATGCAGTGCTCAAGGAAACACAATTTTGGCCATCACAAGTGGGATTCACACGAGACCTAAACAAGTTCCAAATGGCCTCTAATGGATACATGAGCCCGATTTTTCTTTCATGTTCTTAAGAATAAATTTGCATACAGTTTCCAAGAAGATAGATGCAGATGCAGAGGCAGCTGATTATCCATATAATCTAAAAATCTAAAATTAAAAATTTGCTTAACTGTCTTAATTTAAATAAAATACAGATAATCAAGGAGAAGAGATTTACATACCCAGATCCCAGACTTGAAATTTAATATTATTATATTGCACCGTTTCCACATTAAATCCAATAGCTGCATCAATTTAGACAGGAGAAAAAAAACCAATCAGCAAATTTATTAGAAACAAAGCTAGAAATGTAAAACTACAATTTTAAATTTAACTGTCCATTGATTAATCCCATCATGAAATCCTCAGTCATTATTAAGTGAATCACTAAAGTAGCAAAAAATCAAACAATGACGATAATTAGATTTATTTATTTATTTTGTTTTCCCAATCTATGTAGTTTATTAGACTAATAAAAACATCAACACAACTAGAAGTAACTGAGAAAGGAACACTGACTTGGAATAGTAGAGACAACTTCACCCATTTGAAGCCGATCTGCAAAACCAAAACATCAAATCAGACAAAAACAACACAGAATCATTTCACAATATCAAAAAACAACAAAAGGGTATGCCTTAAAATCCCAAAAAGAACATACACAGAATCGTAGTTTTGCCAGCATTGTCTAGGCCAAGAACCAGAATCCTAGCCTCTTTGTTGGAAAAAAGGGAAGAGAACATCCGCGTAAACAGAATACCCATCTGTGAATTTCAGATTCTTAGCTCATGAACAAACACAGATCAGACAGATTTACGGTTTGTAATCAAAATTTGGATCAGATCTGCCAAGCAGACCCCTGTTCCTCCCTGCAAATGAAAGTAATAAAAATGTGAATTATAAAAAAGAATAAAAAAACAAAAAATAAATGAAGCATGTGCGAATAATATAAACATAATTACAAAAACACATGCAATAAATAAATTTGGGTGTGTAACGTGCCTGGAGAGAAAAGAAGAGGGTCTGCTTGCGACAGTTGGTGAGAATCGTGAGGTTGGATTGTGAATTTTAGAGAGATTTAAGGAATGAGAACCTTAAATCTGTATGTTTTGTCTGCACTTATTTTTTCATGACAAAGAATCGAAGTGGTCAAATTTGGAGAACGGAAGCAACAAAGAAGAAGCCAATGTCGCCTCTAAGTCTGTCGAGGTGCGATTCTAGCTAATTTTGTTTTCAGTGAAAAGAGTCCTAAAAAATTCATACGAAAACTCCCTCGTCTTCGTGTACGACTCGAGTTTCGTAACCCAAAACCAAAGTCCGGGCCGAAGGCCCAACAAGTAAACGCTATCTCATATCATAGCTACTATAGATGGTCGATCTATACTTACTGTGGATCGGGTCGGATTCGAGTTAGACCCAAGCAATTTGGTCTAACCTATCAAACCAGACATGTCGACTGCTCCTATAACCAACAAAAAAGATAAAAACTAACAAAGAAAAAAGAAAAGAAAAGGTGGATCTATTCTTAGCTTAGGTGTGCTTGGGCTGATCGTGAAAGTGAGAAATAATCACAAATCAAGTAACATTGGTTCCGGTAAAATAACATTGATTCCGGTAACCGGAGTTCGTCTGGGCAAAGTTTTGGCACGCAGATAAGCTTTTTGTGTGCACGCCCCGGGTGGGGGGGTGGGGGGTGTTGGATCAGATTCCATGGGATAACACGACATTTGACTGGTTCAAGTATCAGATATGCCATAAGTAGTTGAGTTGGAGAAAATGTTTAACTAAATCAAATTGGGATTCAAACTGGGTCTCTTAGGTCAACTCGAATCAAGTAGGCCTAGACCGGATCGAACACAAAGTTGATCGTGGGCTTAGACGTTTGGGCCTAAGGGCCATTTTTTGCTACCACGGTTTGTCCACCCACTTTCTGAAGAGGAAGTCTCTAAGTTATAAAATAGAATTCGTCGAGTTGATTATGGGTTCAACAGGGCGTCGAAAAGTAAAGCATTTTGAGTGAAGCATAACTTTTAATTTTTGCAATGACAAGACATCAAACGCCTCGTATTCTTTCAGGATGGATAGGTCAACTAACAGGCTTGAAATTGGTTCATTTCCTTAGGGCTGACGTGATGCCTCTTTTTTTGCACACTTTTGAATAAGTTGAATTTTAAACTAACCACGCCAGTTTCGTTGGTTAATTGGTAACCACAGAAGTTATGAAATGTGGCAACCATGGTTAAAAGATGCAGTTAAGGTCATGGTTTATAAACCAAACTCTTCCACTTCCCCATTACTTGAAACAAAATCAACCAAAACTTTTCGACGCATTTGTAAATTATTTCCAATGCCTTTTTCCAGCGAAATCAACGAATCCAACGTTAATGTAGGCAAAGTTCTTTGTTTTTTGTTCATCTTTGTCCATACTTTGTCTTCAAACATGTTTATTTTCATTTGCACGGCTTATTATTACGCATATGTAGGGAACTAGTGAAGCTATATTTAGGGATTTACCTAGAAAGAATGCTTGTGTTCTTCGTTGTTGTTCATATCTAATTTTGAAAAACTACTTTAGCGATAGATCAAATCCATCCAGGTGATGTTTTGCGGAATTTGAGTTGTTTATAGACTATCGCATTGTTGTGGGACCCTAGATTTGCATTCGATTGACTCAAATTAACTGAGGTTTTATGGATTGATCTTATCCTGTAGAAACTTAGGTTTTGATCGCCTGTAGGTTTTGATTTTGAGTTCTTAGTTCTTTGCTTGACTTTTGCATTTCTGCATTTGTGAGTTTTTGGAGACATCATGTCAAGTGAGAGCACGACTTCAAATCCAGTTTTTACTTGGACCCCTAGCGACTTGGAAGACGAAGTCGAGGGAGGTGTTGAGTCTAACATCAGAGAAGTCGAATGATAGGTCTCCATAGCAGATCCGTCAGATGTTGTTCATATAGATAGATTAGGCATGATAAAGGCAGGGGCTGTACGAGCCGTTGCGTAACCGATCGAGTTCCCAGAAGATATAGAGGTCGAAGAGCCATCCTGCTCGAGTAGATCACTAGGTATTCTAGCTGGTAAGAACCCAGGGAGTGTGTTTATAGATGACAACATGGATCGTCTGAGGGCGACGTACGGCATCCCCGAGTCCATAGAGCTATGTGCTGCAAAGGAGCACAAATGAGCAGATTAGGCTATACCAAGGTGGACATGCTTTTATAAGTATAACCAGCGACAAGGGTTTCGATTCTCCGTTCCCTCCTTAGCTCGCAAATTGTTAGTGATTGTCTCTACCCAGCTGATGCCTAACAGTTTGAAGGATCCTATTAAGTCTAACCGTCCTTCGCGAGAAGAAAGAATTAAGATTTAGGTTAGGCTTTCTCTTACACAACTATTTCTTAAAGCAGCATACTCATGAGAAGGGTCGATTCACACTGTGTTTAAAGCTTGGTATGAGTCACCTTATTTCAGATCTGACAACCAATGATAGGAGATAGAAAGATACTTTCTTTTTTGCAAAGAGTACTTTAATTGATGGGCCTTTTGAGAAGGAAAAGTATTTCTATTGCTGTTTATGGAGTCGAGCTGGTAAGTGTTGATTTCTAGTGTCGTTTATGATAGTACATTTTTCTTAATATTAATGAAACTGTTGTCTTTGTAGATTTAGTTAATGAGGAGAGTAGAATAAAGTGTTTAGACGTTGTCGAGCGTACGAAAAGCGTATTGGCGATACTTGCCAAAGAGAGGAGTTAGAAGGTGTTGATGCTAAAAGGTAACCTCAGACCTAGTGTATTGTGGCTTCATTTGACGTGGAATGCGCCACGGACACCGTATTCTCTTGTGAAGGATTTGGTGTCGTACGCTTGGATTAGAATGGGATTTGAAATTATTTGTGGTACAAGGTTTTTAACTTCTATAATTGACGCAGAACGTCGTTTCGTAGACAAATCGATGTCGAACGTAAAGTTCAGTATGCCTGATCCGGATGAGGCAGTGAGACTCCAAAGCAGTGTTGTAAAAGTCGTCAGGCGCTAGTCGGGCGGCGACCCACCGCCTAGCGCCTAGGGGGATTAGTCGGGGACTAGGCAGATGGCCGGAAGTCGACTGTCGGTCGACTAATACCAAGTAGGCGGCTGGTCAGAATTTTTTTTATATATTTTTTTTCCTGTAATTGAATAAATATCATAATACTTCATTTTTAAAAAGATAAATTTAAAGTTTAAAAAAAAAAAAAGATTAAAAAAGAACCCAGAAGAAGGTGGTGGTGTTAAAGATAAAAAATAAAAAATAAATTAAATTAATTAAAAAAATAAAAGAAAATAGTTATTAATTAATTTACTTTTTTGCTGGTGTTGATGAACTAAATTTAGAGTTGGGTTGAAGTCTAGATTAGAGAGAGATAGTGAGAGAGAGAGAGAGATTATTTCTTCAAAAGTTACAGATCTCCTCTTCATTTCAACTCTTCAGTTTCTCAAAAGCTTCTTCAGTCTCTCTCTGTTTTCTATACCTCTTGGATTCTGATGTTAAAGGGTTTTGCTCATACTATTTTTCTTGTTTGCAGATCTTTGTTGGGTTGTGATTATGCTATGAAGCTTTTACCTGCTTTTCTTTTTTTGACATACTACAGATTAGCCTTCTCATTTCTAACTTGGCTTTGGTGGGTTTCTAGTGCTCTCTTTACTGTGATCTCTGTGTGTGACGGCGATGAGCGGTAGAACTAGAGGCGACGAGCGGCGGAACTGGATGGTGGGAGAAGATAGCTCGAGAAGACAAGAGTTGCATTTTGGTTTTGTGATTTGCGAATTGTGAATGGTTCTCTGTTGAACCAAATTTCTTCATTTTATTTTATTTTTAAATGGTTTCAAAAAATTAAAAAAAAAAAAAAAACATGGCACAAGTCGGTCAACATCGGTTTGACCGACCAGGCCGCCTAACCTCCGAGTTGTCGATTTTCTCCGACTAGGCGTCAACTTAACTCTTGCCGCCTATTCATGTTGACTTCCTTGAAATCGGGGTGGCAGCCGTCCTACTAGTGACTAGGCACCAACTAGGCGGCCTTAGTCAGGGACTTTTACAACCAAGCTCCAGAGGGATGCCACAAACAAGAGGTAGGCGGCAACGCTAGCCAAGAAGAAAGCGGCAGCTAAAGTGTCGAAGGAAAAGGCGATTGTCATCGCCGATGAATCTGCCCTCGATTTTCCCCCAAAGTCGAGCCATTCTAGGAAGATGAAGAAAAGGAAGACCGATGACATTGATCCCAAAGGGAAGCTTGTCGAGGTCACACCAATGAGACTCGACTCAACTCTGGTGTCATTCCCAGCTAGGATATCAGATTTTAACGAGTCGTGTAGTTTTTTAAAGAAGTCGAGCGACCTTCTTTTCCCGGCTAATGAAAAATACCTTAGGGGGAAGAGGTCGGAGGAAGTAATCGACACAGGTTTGCTTTCTACCTTCCAGGTGAATCTATCCTTAATTGAAAATTTTGAATTGCACACGTCAAACGCTTTTCATGAATAATAAAAAATATTTTTTGTTTTGCAGGCTCTACAAGTGCAGCTGAATTTGAAGACAAGATTCGTGGCTAGTCGAGAGAGATGTGCGAAACTTCAGAAGATCGATGATTCTTTCAGGACAAATTACGGTAAGCTCAACAAGGCCAATTAGGAGATGGCGGAGAATGCCTCGACTTTGGATGAGTAATTGAAGAAGCTGAAAGAGACCCTTGTCGAGAAGGATCGACAATGCGAGGAGTTAGAGAAGGCCAATGACGAGAGAGCGCGATAATGCGCCGGTTTGAGGGAACAGCTTACGACCATTTTGGTCGAGGCCATGTGTGCCGCTAGAGTCATGCTCTTTAAGCAATATTTGACCGATGAGCACACGTAGTGGGATCCTCGGGCGTAGATCAATGAATGGGAAGAGGCTGAACGTCTTAAGGCCGAAGATTCCCCAATTGCGGCAGAGGCATCAAATGTTGAAGTCGTCGTTGAAACCGACAAGGACCCATATGTTGCCACCGAGCCAGATGATCAGATTGAGGGTTCAAGCAAAGCATAACTTCTTCTCCAGTCGACTAGTTCAAGAATTTCATAAACTTTGTAAATATATATTTTTTGTGTCGAACGGGAGTACTGTCTAAATTTCCTGTGTTGGTTTAATATGTAATTATACTTTTGTGGATGAGTAGAGGTTGAACCGATTGTTCATTTCGCTTTCAACTGTGCTTTTATTTTGCTTATGATTGCGTAATTTCTTTGATCGCTTTCAATTGCATAGTTTTGCTTTGATCTTGTTTATAGAAATATATCTTAGGGTTCAACAAGGATCTTTTGGTAAAGTAGAGGTTGATAAGGCCCACTACTTGAAAATGATCGTAATTTAGAGGTCGACGAAGATCTTTTGAATGAAGTAGGGGTTGACTCGACGTGTTACTTGTAAATAAACATAATTTAGAGGTCGATGTAAACCCTTTTGAATAAAGTAAGGGTCGACACGACCTACAATAAAGAATCGTAATTTAGAGGTCGATGTAGACCTTTTCGAATGAAGCCGGGATCAACACGACTTGCTGTAAATAATTGTAATTTAGAGGTCAATGTATACCTTTTTGAATGAAGCAGGGGTCGACACGACCTGTTACACTTGTAGATAATCATAATTTAGTAATGCAAACAATGGTTTGATCAGTAAAAGGCACAACTTTATTGATAGCACAGGGGTCGTTTGACCAATCTGTGATGATTACATTGGAAGTACATTTATACATATGAGGTTGACTCCACTGTTTTGATTACAATGGTTATCACATACTCGCATAATTTGATTACATTGAAGGGTTACTTGTCCCCAGTGCTACTCCCATAACTTCCAGTGTCCTAAGTCGTATGTGGATACCGGGAGTTGTAATTGATCCTTGAATGCAGGATTTTGTTTGTCGTCAGGTACCCTTGAGAGCAGGGCTTGGATTATCAGTTGATATTGGTGTGTTGAGCCTTGTCGTAGTAGAAGTTTAGGATGTTTCTACAAGAACTTTGGTTTTGGCTTTTCAATGTCGACAGCTCTTGATCATAAGTATTTTGAGCTTTTGAGAGATGTTTTTTGTGAGCTCAGTTTTGCACACTACAAAAAAAATGGTCATTTCTGACGGCTAAATAATATCGTCGGAAAAGACCATTTTCCATCGGAAATACGATCGTCACAAATAACCATTTACCGATGAGTCGTCACAAATAGTCGAAGGATTAAAAGAAAAATGACGCAACATCGACTTAACAGGGGCCACATCACCCATACCCAATTTGAACCACTTTAACTCCATTCCTGTGGTTTGAACCCTTGACTTGGACAACAATAAGGGTTACTCTTACCATTTTGCTATAACTTTATATCTGATATATTTTGCATATTATTTATATATAAGCTATTGATATGTTTGCATACTATCTAATTTTTTTTTTTAATTTTTTTTTGGTATACTATTTAAATATTGAGATATTGTTTTTTAAGCTATTTATAAGCTATTGAGATATTGTTTTTTTTTTTTTTTTAATATTTTATTAAAATATTTCCCTTATTTGATAGAAAATTACATTTTACTACTACTTTATCTTTAAATAGGAAACATATATTATATCCTTGTTAATTTTTTTATAATCAGCATTTTACTAAAAAAATTACTAATTTTTATTAATTAATAATTTAAACTTATTTCAGTAAAATTTGTAATCATTTTGTATGACAAACAAACAAATATTAAAAAAATTATTAGAGTTTTTTTATTAAAAAAATATTATAAAGTAGTGTCACTAAACATAATTAAAAATAACTAAATGTTCTTATAATTACTAATAATATTGCTATATTTTATATTTAGTTAATTTAGTAAGATGTACTCATAAAGTAGACTTCTTATTAGTACCACTATTTTGTCCCTAAAGTCTGGTCCCTATTGCCCAATTTTCTTGTAGTGATCATCATAAATTTTAAGTTTTTTATTTTACATTATCTATGACTTATTATTTGAAAAATTAAAATATTTGTCGAAACATTTGACAAAGTGATTTCGTTAAAAAAAAAATAGTGATAAATAAAAATATAACTCATATAGTGATAAATATAACTCATATAGTGATACATATAACATATTGACCTACAAGTCACATTTTTTTTCGTAGTTTATAAATTGTCACATATATTCCATTATAATTTATTAATTAATATAATAATAATAAATTAATTATTTTTTCCATGACCATGCTATAACAAATAAAGTAGAAAATAATACTACATTTTCGACAAGGTAATAGCCCTTAAAACTAATTCGAATTAAATTTTAGCATTTCCGATGACATTTTTTATGTTGATGGAAAAGTGTGTATTATTGACGATTATTTCCGACGGCACTTTTTGGGCCGTTGGAAATGTGGACTATTTTCGACAGCCATTAGGCCGTCAGAAATGTTGTATCACCTTTTCCTCATTTCCAACGGAAAAAGGACTATTTCCAACGATCATCGGGCTATCGAAAATGTGGCATTACATTTTTACCCATTTTCGTTGGCACTAATGACACTTTTTGTGCCAACGAAAATGGGAACAACATTGACGGCTTATTCGATTATTTCCAACGGTCATTGGGCTATCGGAAATATGGTATCCCATTTTTACTCATTTTCGACGGCACTAATATGGCTGTCGGAAAAGGTGCCATTACTGACGGCAATTAGCGCCATCGGAAATAGTTTGTCACTAATAGGCAAATTTTATTTTATTTTATTTTATTTTATTTTTATTTATTTATTTATTTTTTGTAGTTGCACTTAAGGCGACATTATTGCTCTTGTTTGTTGATTGTTAGTATCAAATGTGTAGGTGAATTCAATAATATAGTAAAGACAATAAAAATTGAAAGATAAGGGTTATAAATGATACTGTTTTAGGTGTAGAGCGTTCCAGTTGTTGTGTATTTGTATGCTCCTCACCCTTTTACATCGGTTATTTGGTAGGGCATTTCCCATGTCGGACCCAGTTTTCTTGCTTCTTGTTTCCTGGTGTTTTGGAAGACTCTCCTTAGTACCCAATCGCCGACTTTAAAAGTTGTGATTCTCACATTTTTGTTGTAATGTCGAGTGACTTTGTGTTGGTATGCTTGTACTCTTAAGGCAACTTGCTCTCGACATTCGTCGAGGTGATCTAGTTCGAATGCAAGCTCTTGGTTATTCAGTTCCTCATAGGGGTTTTCACTTCGAGCAATTGCGAGTCTCGTCTCAATGGGAATTACTGCCTCGGAGCCGTAGACAATTGAAAAAGGTGTTTCCCCTACGAAACTAATAATGCACGGTGTGTATAAAAAAATCTAAAGAGGGGGGGGGGGGGGGGGGGGGGGGGGGGGGGGGGGGGGTGGTGGTGGTGGTGGGGGGTGAATAGATTTTAATTGTTATTACCCAATTTTCGTGTTTAGTCAATATTACGAAAATACCCCAAACTAGTTAAAACAATAAATCAAGTGTAAAGTGCGGAAATTAAATAACACATGATTTTACGTGGAAACCCAAACTGGGAAAAACCACGGGCTGTTATGTGCGCTGCACATGAACCTCGAATCCACTAATTGCAATGGTGTTTACAACCTAATCCTGGTATATGACCCACCACCGCTACCCGCAGACCTAAAAAAGTGAACCTAGTCCAATTGCTTGCAGCCTAAGCAATCTTAGCCACAAAACTTAGTTCTCACTAAAGAGATTAAACAACCTAAGTGAATATGCAAAGATATCCAAATATGTACTTAGTGCTAGGTCACACTAAATACTTATCTAGGATAATAAGATGACAATTAAATCAATCCTAGATATCAATTGCTAAATGAAATGTCATAGAGCATAGCTAACATAGATTAAGAAATCCTTAGTTTAGCTATCACAAAACAACACTTAATCAAAACAACACAACGATCTCTATCTTGTATATAAGATTATAATCTAAGAACATACAAGTAATAAAAGAGATGCCTTTTAAAGTAAAACACTAAGATTAGATGAAATTAGTGTAGAACTTACCAAAGCAAGTGTGTTGAGTAAGACCCATGCAAGTAAGCATCCTAGATATGCTAGAAGATGCTAGATGAAGTTTAATGCATATGAAAATGGTTTTGAGTGTTTAAATGAGCAATTTTGATTGCCTTTTCTCTCACAAATCTCTTTATAGACTTAAGGGTTCTTGTATTGAAAGAGTTAGGTTCAGAGAGATGAGAAAGTGATGTATTTATAGATATCAAAAACAAGGCATGTGAAAAGACAAGTTTGCCCCTGAACCGCATGATTGGCGGTTTCATTCGGCGATTTCGAAACTATCGATTCAACCGTAGAATTGATCCTGAGAGAACAAAGGAACATCATCGGTTTCAATCGGCGATCGGCGGTTTCATAACCGCCGATCACAACCGTAGAAATAGACCCGAGAGATTAAATCGACCAGGTCTAATCGGCGGTTTCGAATGACGGTCGTGGCTGCCGATCATAACCCAGAAATGCTCCAGAACCTTCTAGACATAAACGACGGTTTCATTCGACGGTCATGGCTACCGATCAAACTGCGGTTTCACCACTTTTGGTGAAACCAAAGGAGAAGCCAAGGGCATTCTCCGAAGGCGATCATCGCGCTAACCAAGCATACCATTATCTATGCGTGAACATTTCCGAACAACATTTGGGAAACGAATTACTAGATACACTAACACACAACCAAATATAACAACAAAGTGCAAGTGTGAAATGTGACATGTCAAGAGAATGCACACAAAAGTAAAGCATACATATGCAAACAATTGTAGTGTGTGTGTGCAACTAAATCTTTTCAATGAAAACTAAGCACTAGAAATATACCTTTGGAGTGCTTAACATCTTGAGGACTTGAGAGGGTCTTTGAGCTTGATCATCATTCACCTAAGCTACCCTTACAATTAAAACCCCAATTGTGGTTTGTCACTGAAATAAGTCAATCATACTTTGAGGAACTTACGATCTCCCCCTTTGGCTATTTCGTGACAAAACCAACACTTATATTGATCCTCACAACAAAATAGAAACTAACGGGCAACACAGATTTTCTACATTACAAAGAGATATTAAAAAGATAAATCTTCAAGTCTTCAATCTCTTGTAGAACAACCAATCCTTCAAAACAAAGTTCTATACTTTCCAATACAAGCAAAATGTGAGATGATCAAGAGAAAAATAAAACAAGCATTTGCATATAAAGAATTTAAGAATAACATCATGCAATGAATGAGTAATGTAATGCTTCTCCTCAACGGGTTATTCCCCATAAATTAGTAAACTTCCCAATAAGCGAATTTGCTACTACAAATCCCTCTACATACTACTCCCCCTTTTGTCATGATATAGGCAAAGGAGTATCCCCAACCGGGTCAATTTAGCAAAGAGAGAAAATAGCATACTAGACATTTGCATAATCATATAAGCCACTTTATGCTACTCAATTAATTGAAGAGAAATAAGGAGATTTATTTTATAAAAAATGTGTGATTAAGATGCTTTGTATGCAAGATATGTTGCATTCAAATCCAAAAATCAATGGTATTTGGCAAAGCAAATGACAGAGGTTTCCTCTAGAATTCAAACCAATTTCACCATTTGTAATGAATCAAAGCAAGGATATAGAGTTGTTTAATCATTCAATTTTAATGAGCAACTATATCCAACTTTATAAGCGAAACATGGCATGAGCGACTTTGCACCCTATTCGATTTTTTCGAGTATGAAATCCGTATGATAGTAGCCATGTTCAACTAATAAAGAAATAGAGACATTTGGATTTTAACATCCTTTGAATAGATACAAGATCCTTTATTCATTTTGAGTCTCATAAGCTTTTCACACATAATTTTGCATTTAAGAATTGCAATCATCAATTTATGCTTTTTCATTTTTAAGCAAGACATAAGAATTTCATGCTTTTTCATTTTGAGCATGTTATATAAAGAATCATCATGTCATGGAGATCATTGTAGGTTATTCAAAAAATACATCCTATGAATATCTCCTAGTCCAAAACATTCATGTTTGAACATAAATATGACATAGATTGCAATCAAAGCAAGGTTCACACTTATTGAAGAAACTATCATATAAACATATGTGCAACCAAGATACTCAAGCAATTAATAAAGAAGTATAAGATTTTTCAAATTTTGGCATGCAACAAGTATGCAGTTGCTCTCTTTGCTTGAGTTCCCCTTATGGGGTCAATATCCAAACCACATCAAGTCACAAGACATATCCCAATAGATCTACTAAGTGCATGAAACCTAGTTGCATATAAGGGTTTAGTAAATAAGTCCGCTAGTTGATTATTTGTACCTATATGTTCAAGTATAATACATTTGTTCTCAACTAGTTCTCTTATGAAATGATGACGGATGCTTAGTCCTATAGTGTTGTACCGGATTCTTGGAAATATTAATAGCACTCATATTATCACAAAAGAGGGTTAGAGTACCTTGATTGAATCCGTAGTCGACTAGCATTTGCTTCATCCATAGGAGTTGTGTGCATCCACTCCCCGCGGCTATGTACTTGGCTTCGGCCATGGACAAGGAAATCGAATTTTGCTTCTTGCAAAACCAAGACACCAAGTTGTTCTCTAGGAAGAAGCAACCGTCCGATGTGCTCTTCCTATTATTACAATTTCCTGCCCAATCCGTATCACTAAAGCCAACTAAACTAGCATTGGTGTCAAAAGAGTACCAAATCCCATAATTGGATGTCCCATTCACATATCGAATGATTCTCTTAACGGAAGAGAGATGGGACTCCTTAAGATCCAATTGGTACCTAGCACACACACCCACACGAAAAGATATATCAGGCCTACTTGCGGTCAAATAAAGCAAGCTACCAATCATGCCCTAATATAGAGTTTTTCCACACTTTTACCACTAGCATCTTTGCTTAGCTTCAAAGTGGTACTCATGGGTGTATCACAATGTTTAACATTTTCTAGACCAAACTTCTTCACTAGGTTTTTAGCATATTTAGCTTGGATTATAAAAATCTCATCATTTAATTGCCTAATTTGTAAACCTATGAAGCAACTTAGCTCACCAACAAGACTCATCTCAAACTCATGAGACATAACATTAACAAATTGTTGGACCTTGGTGTTGTTGGTGGAGCCAAACATTATATTATCAATATATATTTGAGCTATAAAGAGTTTATCATTTGAAATTTCCCTTAAGTAATAGTGTAAAATATACCTATGGGGGGGGAGGGGGGGGGGGGGGGGGGGGGGGGGTGAATAGGTATGGTCCCAATTTCTTCCAATATTAAAAATAATACGGAATATAACAAACAAAATGTACACTTGAAAAGATTCAACAAATGAATTGATTTAACTAATGCAAGAGTAAATAAATATACAAGATATGTAATCAATGTAAGATATGGAAGATAAAGAAAAGTAAAGCAAAAATTGACACAAGGATTTTTACGTGGTAAAACCTCAAAGAGGAAACATCCATGGGTTGATACCACAACCACCGGCAAATCAATCCACTATATGAAAAGGATTTACACACTCAAGCTATCAACACAAGATATCCGCCCAAGCTATCACCTTATAATCTACCCTCGGGCTAGTGAACTACCAAGCCTACTTCATATCCGAGATGTGTCCTACACCTCTAGAAAGCAGCTTCCTATCCAAGACGCTCACGTCTCTAGGAAGATTTCTTGCTTGTCTATCCGGATCCTTCCGACCCTAGACAAGTCTCCTTGCTTGACTATCCGAGTCCTCCCGACTCTAATCAAGACTTCTTTGCTCTATCCACAAAGCTTCACTCACTTTGCTAGAGACTTCAATCTTATATAAGGCAATGATCTAAGTGATGCAAATCACAATCAAATAAAGTATGATGATCAATTAAACTCTATGAACATGCTTAGAGATAAACTAGGATATGCTTTCAACACACAATCACAAAAAGTACCTAGAAATCAATGCATGTAAAATCAATAAGAACAAGTCAATAATATTCAATATATCACACTATAAACCTTGTTCTTAGAACATGAAATTAAACCTAGAACATGTCATGAGACATATCACATATAGCATTTCTAGAATCAATTTCAAGGAAAATCAAGTTTAGCAAACTAAGTTCAAATGTGAATCATAATGCTAAAACTCAATAAACAATCAGTCATAAAACCCTAGCATATGATCTAACATCCTTCTCAACATATTTCATTAATCAAATAGTAAGATTAAAAGAGATGATCAAAGATGAAATGAAAAAGAAGAAGTTGAACATACAAAGTTGAACCACGTACTGAAATCAGTCCATTGGGAAATATTATGAAGTCAACTGCCTTTGAAAATGCTTGGGGTTTGTAGCTCTCGTTGAGACCAATATTTTTGGCTTTTGGATCACTCGATTTCGAGTTCGTACGAAAAAGTTATGATTGAAATAAGAAAACTAAAAATTGAAGATTTCTGCAGAATTTTTCCTTGTAAATTTTCTTCAAGTTGTGTTTGGAGGGAAAGAAAATCATATTTAAATGATTCAAGGAGGGAACAAAAACGAGCCAATCGGAGGTGGCCACATCACCAATCCCTGTGGGGGGCACGTGGGCCACACGGGACCAGAGGGGTGTTCTGGCCGTGGGTCCCACGGCCTCCACACGTGGTGGCCTATGCATGGCCTTTGGCCATGCTAACCTCTCGTGTGCTCCTCTCACGTTCTTCAGTTGTATTCGGGCATCCGAACTCTGATTTCGAATCCGTTTTTGGATTACAAACCGTGACTCCCTCACGCATGACAAAGAATATAAAACTTTGACAAATGGTTGAGAAATCATCTCGAAAAACGATGATGAAGTCAACTCAACGAATGAGAATGCAAAGTAGCGTAGCTACATCGTTTGGACTCGAAACCTTATGAATGAGTAACCAAAATGCCCGGAACTCAATAAGGAATCAAATAAGAACATGTTCAAGTCCAAAATACAAGAAACACAAATATATAAGCACAATGTCACACAAGTATGCCATATCTACGCGATAGTCATAAAACATGCAATTCTACAATGTTTGTCTATAAGAGACCAATGCATGTGCATACTTAAAAGTGTGTGAATGTGTTATACCAAATGTTTGCACTACGATTCAGGGACACACATGTATGAATTGTGTGTGTGCGCGCTAACGCCTTGCAAGAGGATAGAAGTCTAAGTATACCTTTGACGCTTTCACCTCTTGAAGACGATATTTGCACTAGACGTTGCTCTTCAACTTTGAAGCTTCTTTTCTTCCAAGCACATCCTAAGCAACAACTATTACAAATATAGAGCATTTTGCAATGGAATCAAGCCAATACAAATCATGAACCTTACATCATTGTCTTTCTTGATGAATATCGTCATGTCAACACTACCCCTTAAGTAGTTATTATCAACAAGAAATTGAGTGAGGCACTCATACCAAGCCTTCGGTGTTTTTTTCAACCCATATAGAACCTTCTTGAGGCGATCGACATGGTTGGGGTGGTGTGCATCCACAAACCCTTTGGGTTGTTCAACAAACACTTCGTTTTGCAAGAATCCATTAAGGAAGGCACTCTTCACATCCATTTGGTGCAATTTAAACTTGTGCACACAATAAATGGACAAGAGAAGCCTAATGGACTCTAAACGGGCAACGAGAGCAAATGTCTCATCAAAGTCAATACCCTCAATTTGAAGGTACCATTTTGCAACTACTCTAGCCTTGTTACGTACTATGTTGCCATCCTCATCGGATTTATTCCTATATATCCATTTGGTGTCTATGACATTGGTGGTCTTAGGCCTAAGAATAAAAGTACAAACTGTAGGGAAAAATACCGTAGTGCACGCAGCGGAAGCGAGACTAAAAATAGATTTAGTGACTTTTAAAATTTTTCCCTTTTATGAACCTTAAACCCTTTAATTAATTAAACATATATATTATCTAACAAAAGAATAATACCTTTTGTCGCATGATCCGATTGACTTACGTCGATGGTAATCCGCAAGATCTTCAATCCTAGCACGAACGTGGATCACCTAGGAGCGTGGTCTCCCTTTTCTTTGAATTGCAAACCTGTGAATGGACAAACAAACTTTTCTTTTCTTTGTTAGTCACAAAAACAATCAAAAGAATACTAAAATTATTCCGGTCACTTTTGAGTTCTCAATCTAATGATCGAAACTCGCTTGAACCTAGATCGATGTTGTACACACAAGGTTATTGATGAATAAACAAATAGTATACCATCAAAGAATAATCTATCACTATTTTATGTTTTTAGTAGAATAAAAATAATCTTTCTATGAATTGAGAAGAAGAAGAAAATAGAATCAAGCACCCAAGCCTTAGGTTGGCCGAAAACTATAAGAGTGAATATATAGGTTGCCAAATTTTCTTCTCTTCTTTCTCTTAGGGTAGCTGAAAATCATAACCTAAAAGGGACTAGGGTTGCCGCAATACTCAAGCCAAAAGGAATTTGTATTGCACCCTAATTCCTATTTAGTTTAAGACTTCAAACCCTAATTTAATTCATAAATCTTTTATTCCTTTTATTTGACTAAATAAAAAGACTTCTTATTTGATTAAATAAATAAAATTATTTATTTATTTTCTTTTCAAACAAGTCTTTTACTTTTAGTAAATTACTACCAATAGTATTACTCTAGGAAATATATTTCCTATTCAGAAAAGATTTGTTTCTTAATTAAACAATTAATTAATAAATTAATTAATTCTTATTTAATTAAAACAATGAAACAAAATAATATATTAGGTTAAAAACCTTCTTGCCGCCCCACTTAAACAAATGGGCTATATATTATTTTCTTATTTCATTTAATCCATTGGACTTTAAATAAAAAGCCCACATGTGAACCAGACCCATTCTTACTAAAAGAAACAAGCCCATATGTCATTCATTAATATATTAATATAATTGAGCAGCCCATTACATAAATAATGTGCAAATTATATTCTTAATATATTAAATGCAATTCTAGATGGACCCTTAAATTGGTCCGGTAGAATATATCAAGTGATCCATGCAAGTCCGTGTGGATTGGGGATCTTGGCGGGCCATCTAAATTTAAGCTTCAATAGACATAACCTAATCACAATCAACAAATGATTCACTTAGGTCCGATCCATTAATTTTAACTCATTCCACTAAAGAGCTAAAACTGAACTCTTAAATAAAGATAGAAAAGGAAGATGCTCCTCATTCATACCCTAAACAATCATATTGGAGATAATGTATCCTCGTGATTAATATCAGTAATCGCCAAGAGTTCATAGACCGCCTATAACTCTCCAAGTTACCATATTTACTCATATGACCACGTTTTGAACTTGGATATTTTGACTTGTCCAGAAGCCATGTTTTCAATAGACACTATCGAAAACTCAACGTTGAGATTTAATATCCAATTACCTCAAAACATCCATATGATGATATTATACTCTCATTTAATAAATGGAGCCATGATGTCCATATCTATAAATGAAGTCCTCTATCGATTAACAAATGAATATCACCAAATTATCGAGGATAGACTATGCGATATAATCGTACTCATTGATAACTCAAATGATATCACTTGCAACCATAAGTCCATCATTTATCTCAGGATTAAGATAGACTCTCCGATTGTCCTGATAATGAAAAGACTATTATCTATTGATGGTTCTAGATAAAGCTTTTCATTGTGATCCAGTTCAATGCACCCAGTGCACTAGATCCTTTTGCTCGAAGACACTCCGATGATTTTAGACTCATCATATCTCATTTGATCCCACTCAAATGCTAGCAAAAGAATTCTACAACTTTAACAAGATAAAGGTGCCCAACCTTTAACTTAAGTTGCGAACATTATTCAAGACTAACTAAAGAATTGTGTCTACCACATACATATCCAAATGTACGAACAATTCTTCTTTTCTCATAGTCTTTAGACCTTATGATTATTTACTTTGACAATTATAATATTAAACTATAAATGCTATACGATTTGTTAAACCAGAAATCACTTTATTAATATGAAAAAGATTGTTAATTACAATATTACACTCTTGCTATTGAGCATAATCCTAACACAAACTTCATTCCTTTCAAATTAATTTAGCTCTTCTTGTATGGTAAGAACCCAAAATTCATCATTTAAGGCTTCATCAACCTTTTTAGGTTCAATTTGGGAGGTGTAGCATGTGTAGCTAATTAGATTAGCTATTTGACACCTAGTCCTAACACCCTCATTCACTTCTCCAATGATGTCATCTTTATTATGGAGTTTCCTAACCCATGGAGCGGGTTCATTAGAGTTCAAGAGAGGAATTCTATTAAGAGATTGAGTGTCCTCTATACCACAGTTAGACGTCCCAACATTAGGAGTCTCCACAACCTTCTCCAAGGGAGAGTCATCCTCTATAGCAACCTCCTCCTCATGGTCATTAGACTTGAGCCTTGTATCATTAATGATAACATTAGATGATTCCATGACCGTTCGAGTCTTTAAGTTAAAAACTCTATAAGCTCTACTATTCAAGGCATAGCCAATAAAGATACCCTCATGATCGAGCCATTACGTATATAGAAATACACCCCCTATTTCAGATACTTATGTTTGACTTTCGAGTAAATTCATGTATTTTATGCCTTGATGTTGATTGTACAGTTACTTTTGGGATTCCAGGCTGATCAATGAAGAAACTCGGTGATTTTGGACTAAAAGCGGCGAAAGGAGAGCTTTTGGGGGTAGAATGGTAATTTTACAAGAAAAGAAGCAATCAGCAGTTCAAATCGGTGACTAGGTCGTAGATTGAAACCGTTGTTTTCCTCCAGAAGTATCAGGTCAAATCGACGGCCATAATTCACCCACCGATCCAACTGCCGATCCATTCCAATATCTCCCATCTCAAATCGGCGGTTACCAATCGATGACCTGGCCGCCGTTTGAAACTGCCGATTAAGTGACACGTTAGCAGCACCGGGATTTCAACCCTATCTTTTGGGACCACATATAATTACCCCTCTTTTCCCTTTCTTTGAACCAATCCCCACCATTCTTGAAACCCTAACCCCTTTTTTACCTCCACTAACCAACATCTCCACCATTAATCAATCCCACCAACATCTTTCCATCTCATCTTGGAAATTAATTGAAGAGAGAAGAGGAGATTCACCAAGGTCAAGGGAATCTCAAGCACATCAAGGAACAAGAAGACTTGTGAAGGCTTTCATGGGTTTTCTCTATAACTTTGCTCTCTTTATTTATATTTCCATTATGTGTAACTAAACCCTCATATTGGGGAATTGATGAGACAACTTTTGTGATATTCCCATGTATTTGAGCTAGTCATATTTCTATACATCCTCTCTTGGTATATTCTATTTTCATTGCATTGAAGTTGCCATTTTACTTTACTAAGTTAATATTGGGGATCAATTTAGCTTGTTTGTGAAGTGGTTCACATATGGAGGTTATGGTTTAGAGTTATAATGGCTTTCAACTCACTCTCCAACCTTTAGCATCCATGAAATTGAATATATGTGATTTGAATGTTTTATATTGTACAAGACCTTAAATTTGTTCTTGAGAATCTTGTTTGGGTGGAATACTTATAGTGGGGTTCACTTGAGTAAGAGCTTGAACTTATATTCTTGCCAAAACTCATAGTAGGGCTTACTTGAGTCAAGGTTTGAATCTGCATATTAATGAGTTAAATCAATTTAAGAATAAACCTTGAGTAGGATGAAAGTGTTTAATTGGGCTAGTTCATTACATTAGGAAATCTTTTAGTTGTCAACTCAATTCCCCAATATCCATCATCATATATCACACCTATCATTTTCATTACTTGTTTTAGATTGATTAATTTGGTTAGTTTAGTTGTTAAAACAATTTCCAAACCAAAAATGAATTTTACTTTTCCGCACATAGTTTAGATTAGTGTACATAGTTAGTTATAGCCAAATATCCTCCCTTTCCTTGAGGAACGATCCCGCTTGTCATTATACATTTCATTCGATTTGTGTATTCCAAGTGTGGAATTTTGGTACTTGCAAAAGTCCGATCAAAATTTGGCGCCGCTGCCGGGGATCGACAGCGTTATATTTGGCTATTTTTAGTTTAGGATATAGTTTAGTAGTTTTATTGTGTTATTTGTATCTTTTTACTTCTTGATAGTTTTTGTTTGTGGTGTTTTAGGCTTGCTAGTGTATGCACGGGCGTCGTTCTAGGGGAGGTATGTTAGGATTATGCTCAATAGCAAGAGTGTAATGTTGTAATTGACAATCTTTTTCATATTAATAAAGTGAGCAACTATATCCATCTTTATAAGTTAAACATGTCATGAGCAACTTTGCACCCTATTTGATTTTTCTAGGAATAAAACCCGTATTATAGTAGACAAGTTCAACCAATAAAGAAAGAGAGACAATTTGGAATATTAATTCCTTTGAACGGATGCAAGATCCTTTATTCATTTTGAGTCTCATAAGCTTTTTCACACAAGTTTTGCATTTAAAAAATGCAATCATCAATTCATGCTTTTTCATTTGAGCATGTCATAAAGAATCATCATGTCATGGAGATAACTATAGGTCATTCAAATTTTACTTCCTATGTAAATCTCCTAGTCCAAAAATGCATGTTTGAACATAAATATGACATGGATTGTAAACAAGCAAGGTTCACACTTATTGAATTGAAAACATATATACATATGTGCAACCAAGCTTACTCAAGCAATCAACAAAGAAGCATAAGATTTTTCAAGTGTTTGCATGCAACAAGTATGCAATTAGCTCTCTTTGCTTGAGTTCCCCATATGGGGTCATTATCATCCTTCATCAATGAAGGTCATGAGGTCCTATGGACCTCCCAAGTCCATTTGACTTGGATGAACCTATTTGAGACTTGTTAGTCTCGTAGCAAGCGGGTTCATTTTTCCTTATCCACATAGATATGACTTTTTTTTTTTTTTAGTGGACAATGGTTCAAGAGTTCTAGAAATAATAGGATCATGAATATGAATGTTTTCCTTCCTATTAGCATGCATTCTAGCTCTTGTCATTCTCTTTTCAATCATGCTTTTGATTCTACATAATTTAATGAAATGAAAGCAATTTGGTCTAATGTGACCATTAATACCACAAAAGTGACATTTAGGGAAAAATTTAGAATTCATACCATGTCCTTGTGCATGCATAGGAGCCTTCCCATGACTTTGTGGTTGAGCGGTTCTTGCTTGCTTCCTTGATCCATTTTGCATGATTGACCTCTTCCCTTGATGAATATGAGCTTGAGGGAAGTTTGGTTGAGGAACTTTTTGAGCTTGAGGTTGTCTCCTTGGAGCTTCCTTCACTTGTGTATTTTTTGAACATTGTCTTAGATCAATTTTCTTCCTAGGAGTGTGCACCGGCGAGGCTTCTATCTTGCCCAAACTCTTGACAAAGACGGTCTTGGTTGGAGTAGTGATCTCCTTGGTTTCTTCATACCCAATACCTCTCTTGTCACAAGGGTTCTTTCCACCACCAAGAATGTGGTCAAGTTTCTTGGTGCTTGTAGTCATCCTAGTCAATGACTTTATAGCTTCATCAAGCTCTCTTTTCAACCCTTCTTCATTCCTCTTAGACATAGCTAGCTCATCCCTTAGCTTGTCTTCAATCTTCTTGGATGCTTCCACTTGATTACTTAAGTGGTCATTGTGTGTTGAAAGTTCAAGATTTTCATCCTCTAAAATCTTCAATTTTCTATTGTTCTTCTTCAATGAACTTTCACACTTGACTATGAAGTCATTTACATCCATTTTCTCTACACTTCCATTTGTAGAGTTAGATGAGGAGTCATCTTCACTTGAGTTATCTCATCCACTCTCTTTCTCACTAATGGAGTCATTTCCCCCATTAAGACCTTCACCATGGTCTCTTGAGTCAATGAGAGCCATATCCCAATGGGTAGCTACATTTATCTTCTCTAGAGCTACTTCTTCAATTTTTTCTTCTATGGGATCACTAGTCAAGTCATTCTTACCAACAATTTTGTCATCTACACAAGTGGCCCCGAAAGCCGTGTAGTTGATGGTAAGCTCATCATCACTTGATGACTTGTCTCCCTTTTCGGAGTCATCACTTTCACTCCAAGTGGTGGCCATCACTTTTGCCATCTTGTTCTTCAAGTTCCCACAATCCGGTGAGATGTGACCTATACCAACACACTTATAGCATTGGACCCCTTTCTTCTTACTATGCTCTTTCCTAGGCTCAAAATTCTTGAAGAGAGCGTTTTTCTTCAAGTCTTGGCCCTTGAATCCAACGCCCTTATTCTCGAACTTGACAAACTTCTTAAATCTTCTAAGTAGCAAAGCCATGTCTTGGTCCGAGTCACCTTTTTCCTCCTTCACAACCTTGGAAGCATTCAAAGCAATTCCTTTTTGCTTTTTAGGAGGTGAAATACTAGGAGCCTTCCTAGATTCATAGGCGAGGAGTCTTCCAATCACCTCGCTCGGCTTCATATCCTTATATGTGCTATTCTCCTCTAAAGCCGTCACTTTTGATTCGAACCTAGCGGGGAGAGACCTCATAATTTTCTGCTTAACTCTCTTATCCGAATAAGGATCACCGAGTTGATGGCTTTGATTCACAATATCCATCAACTTGATTTCAAAGTCATTGAAGCACTCATCCTCCTCCATTTTAAGCAACTCAAATTACGTTTGAAGGACTTGTAGCTTTGAGTCCTTGACGACGTCGGTTCCTTCATGTGCAACCTCTAGGATATCCCATGCTTCCTTGGCTATCCTAGTGTTCTGAATCAGTTTGTACTGATTTTCATCCACTGCACATAGAAGAGCATGCCATGCCTTCCTATTCCATTTTGAAGTCTCAAACTCTTCAGGTGACCACTGGGCCTTTGGCTTGAGTACTTGTTCTCCACCACTCGTGGAAGTCATCATAGGAGGTGCATACCCATCTTCAATCGCCATCCATGCCCTATCATGGATTTGGCACACATATGCCTCCATCTTGCCTTTCCATGAGGCATAATTCACACCGGTGAGGAGAGGAGGCCGTGTGCTTGAAGCACCCTCATGGTTGCCACTGAATCCACTCATAGTGTATAGTGAATGAATTCAAATGAATGCAAAATGTATGAATGAGCACAAATCACACAAATGCAAAACACACCAAAAAATGAGCAAAGGATCACCTAAGTATATCTAGGAACCCGCTCTGATACTAATTGTAAATAACTAAATACTCGAGGCGTGTTATCAATATATTAATCTAGAGGGGGGGTGAATAGATTTTAGCTATTATTTCCCAATTTTCGCATACAAGTCAATATTACGAAAATGACCCTACTAGTCAAAAATACAAGCAAGTGTAATATAGTGCGGAATTAAAAATGACACTTGATGTATACGTGGAAACCCAACCACTGGGAAAAACCACGGGCTGTATAGTGCGCCACACTCGGACTCGACATCACTAATTGAAATGAAGTTTACAACCTATGTAGACCTCGTCTAACAATCCGGCCTGTAACCCCTCACTTCTACCCTGCGGGCCTTTATTAGCAACCCTATTCCAATTTGCTTGAGGCCTAAGCACTCTTAGCCTCAAGTCTTAATTCTCTAAGAAGAGATTATGCAACCTATGTGAATATGTATGAATATTCAAATAACAAACAAGGCTAGGGAACCTTAGATGCTTATCTAGGATGATGAGATAATCAATTAAAATCAATCCTAGATATCAAGTGCTAAATGACATGTCATAATAGCTTAGATAAACATAGATTATAAAAACCTAGATATCTATCACAATACAACACTCAATCAATTCATCACAATTAATTCTCTAATCTTGTATTTATCATATGATCAAAACATATAAGTAAATTAAAGAGAATAGCTTGATAATAAAAATAATCAAATAAGATGAACTTAATCAAAATCTTACCAAGCAAGTTGTGATGATGCAAATCCAATCATGGATGCATTCTATATAGTAATAGAAGATGCAATATGAAATATGATGCAAAAGGGATTTGATTTGAGTGGTTAAAGGAGAGTTCTTTGATGATTTTTCTCTTGAAAAATGTTCTAAGGAAAAATATATGATATTTTTGACTCCCTTGGACGACCTAAAATCATAGAAGACTATATATAGGCAACTCTAGTAGAGTGAGGTCGTTTTGAAAAATTGCACAGTTTTTGCGTTGTGCGCTGGTCAGCTTGCGCTGGACGTCCAGTGCACCACCAGCGCATAGACCAAATTTAATGGTGCGCTGGTGGGTTGCGCTGGTGGACCAGCGCACGACCAGCGACAGACCACTGGGCGATCTGCGCTGGTCCAGCGCATGATGTCCAGCGCACAGCAGAGCCCACTCCTTTGAACCCAAAAACACATGCAAGGGTAAAACGGTAAAACAAGATGCATCCTAAAAGCCTATCATGGTATGACATTAAAGACACAAGATGCAATCAATACTTATGCAAGAAGAGATGATATATGATCATGAATGCACAAACTAACAACACATACACAACATACAAGAAAATAAATTAAGCATGAGATGTGAGTGTGTGTGTGCAACTAATCTCTTCAAAGCAAATTAAGCACATAGAAATTTACCTTTGGTGCTTATCAACCTTGAGGACATGAGAGGGTCTTGAGCTTGAATATCAATCACTTAATCTACCCTTACATATAATCCCCAACACGTGGTTTGTCCACGAAATAAGCCAATTAAAATATGGGAATCCTTATAGAACATCTTCCTTTTCTATCTTTATTTAAGAGTTCAATTTTAGCTCTTTAGTGGAATGAGTTAAAATTAATGGATCGGACCTAAGTGAATCATTTGTTGATTGTGATTAGGTTATGTCTGTTGAAGCTTAAATTTAGATAGCCCGCCAAGATCCCCAATCCACACGGACTTGCATGGATCACTTGATATAATCTACCGGACCAATTTATGGGTCCATCTAGAATTGCATTTAATATATTAAGAATATAATTTGCACATTATTTATTTAATGGGCTGATCAATTATATTAATATATTAATGAAAGGCATGTGGACTTGTTTCTTTTAATAAGAATGGGTCTGGTTCACATGTGGGCTTTTTATTTAAAGTCCAATGGATTAAATAAAATAAGAAAATAATATTTGGCCCATATATATGATGTGGGGCGGCAAGGCTAAATAATTAGTCAAAAATATTATTTTATTTTATTGTTTGATTAAATGAGAATTAATTAATTTATTAATTAATTATTTAATTAAGAAACAAAATCTTTTTCTGATTAGGAAATATATTTCCTAGAGTTATACTATTGGTAGTAGTATACTAAAAGTAAAAGACTTATTTGGTAAGAAAATAAATAATAAGGTTTATTTATTTAATCAAATAGGAAAGTTTTTTATTAAGTCAATAAAAGAATAAAAACACTTGTGAGTTGAATTAGGGTTAGGATTCTAAAGTTGATAGGAATTAGGGTAAAGCACAAATCCTTTTTGGTAGAGGATTTTCGGCCAACCCTAATTGCATCACAAGGAGATTTTGGCAACCCTAATAGAAATAGAAGTAGAATTCGGCCACCCTATATAATACACCTTATAGGGTTCGGCCAAACCCCCTAGTCTACTTGATCAATTTCTTCTTCTTCTCATACTCATAGAAAAGTGTTTGATTATTCGGCAAAGACAAAAAAAGAGAGAAGAGATTATTCTTTTGATAGCACACTAATTGCTTATACATCAATAGGCTTGTGTGTACAACTTCAAATAAGGTTCACGCGAGTTTCGATCATTAAATTGAGAACTCAAAAGTGACCGGAATAATATTTGTAGTCTTTTGGTTGTTTTGTGACTAACAATAAGAAAAAGAAAGTTTGTTTGTCCATTCTCAGGTACGCAATTCAAAGAAAAGGGAGACCACGCTCCTAGGTGATTCACGTTCGTGCTAGGATTAAAGATCTTACGGATTACCATCGACGTAAGTCAATCGGATCATGCAACAAAAGGTATTCTTCTTTTTGTTAGTTTATATGTATGTTTAATTAATTTAAAGGGTTAAGGTTCATCAAAGGAAAATTTTTAAAACATACTAAATCGATTTTAGTCTCACTTCCGCTGCGTTGACCGTATTTTTCCCTACAAGGTATTCTGTTTCCCTTCAACGATCGCATTAATCAAGTTAGAAGACTAGCAAGAGCCGCTGAAAGGGCACGGTTGAATCAGCATCATACATTGAGCGTGGAAGACGAAAGAGAAAACCAAAACCCACACATAGTTCCACCCCCACAAATGAATATCCCACCAAATGTACAACACCCACAAATGGAAATCCCTCCAAGACAGCTCACCATGGGACAATATTCAAGACCTATCATCGGAAGCCAACCACCGTCCATTGTTCTTGATGAGCTCACGAAGTCATTTGAGCTTAAGACCATGCACATTAGTCAACTACTATCCTTCTATGGCAAGACACACGAAGATTGCTTACAATTCATGAAAGATCTTAGTGAGGTGGTGGAGACCTTCCCCTTTACATCCAGGATTGGTACACTCTCAAGGGAACAGTTATTAATGAGGTGCTTTTTAACTTGTTTGAAGGACAACGCAAAAAAATGGCTAAATACCCAACGGCCCGGATCTCTTACATCATGGGATGCAGTGTGTGAAGCATTCTTCAACCGATTCTTTCCATCAAACAAGAAGAGAGAGTTGTGGATGCAAATTACTGTGTTTCAAGAAGAGAGTGGTAACTCATTTCATGAGACATGGGAAAGATTTCAATCTTTGTTAGCACAACTCCCTCTTCACATGCTCCCCGATGAATACAAGGTCTCCTCATTTCAAGAAGGACTTTCTCATCACACACAACTCTTGATTACTAATGCTTGTGGAGGCTCAACCACGGACAAGACGGTGACTTTTGTGATGGATGTGTGTGAGAGGCTTGCTCTTATGTCCCAACAATGCCATTTTAGCACAAGAGCAAGCGGTAGACATGATGTAGGATGAGGAATCGAGACGGCAATTAAAGTTTCGAAGTTGGCCAAGCAAATGCAATCCAAGCAAGCCACAATGTTATCCATGCAATCATTCATGACCAACCAAGGGAATGCGAGCCATATTTAAGGAAGAGATGGAAGTGGGGATATGTCTTTTAATGGAGAAGGATGTGTTGGATTCCAAGATGAAGTCCAAGTAATGGGATATCAACAAAGAGATAGAGGTGGTGTGTTTTCTCAAACCTACAATCCAAAATGGCGGCACCATCCGAACCTTTCTTGGTCAAACAATAATGCATTGAACTCGGACATGCTTAGCCAACAAGTGAATCAAGGGTTCAACAACAATCAAGGGTTCAACAATAACTGAGGGTACTATCAAGGTCAAGGGTCAGGGAGTGGCCAAGCTAATCAATGGAACCGGCAAGAGAATTTCAACAACCAAGCAAGGCAACAACAAAGGGAAGCCATTTTATCGGATAGGCAAAGGTTGAGTTCTCTCGAAGCCTTAGTTACCAATATGGGCGCATCAATGAAGAACATGGAAACTCAAATGGGCCAAATTGCCGAGGCATTACAAAAACAAGACAAGGGGAAATTCCCTAGCCAACCCGAGCAAGCCAAAGCTATGACGGTTCTTACAAGTGGACGGATTCTAAACAATGGTGAAGTTGTAGAAGATGCAAGTGAGTCTAGAGTACAAGAGAATGAAATGGTTGTAGAAGACATAAGACAAGAAGAAGATGTAGTGGTGCCTTCCTCAAATGAAGCTCCTCGTTTACACAAGTCATCCAATCCGTACATTCCTCCCATTCCTTACCCCGGAAGATTAAAGAATACGAAGTTGGAACAATCCTTTCAAGACGTCTATGACATTCTTTCCAAAGTGAATGTGAATCTTCCACTTCTTGATGCAATTCAAAAGATGCCTTCCTATGCAAAGTTCTTCAAGGAGTTGAACAAAGACAAGATCAAGTTCAAGCCTAGGCAACAAGAAAGACTTGGGGAGAATGTTAGTGCGGTGATTCAAAAGAAGTTGCCTCAAAAGAAGAAAGATCCTGGAAGCTTCATTATCAACATTTCTATTGGAGAAGGAAAGCAAGAGAAAGCCATGTTGGATTTGGGGGCAAGTATTAACTTGATGCCCTACATAATCTACAAGAGATTGAGACTCAATGACCTTAAAACCACTTCCATGTCACTTTTATTGGCGGATCAATCTTCAAGGCACCCAAGGGAATTATAGAATATGTTTTGATTCAAGTAAAGAAGCTAATTATTCTAGTCGATTTTGTTGTGTTAGACATGGAGGGCCACAAAGAAGATGACCAAATTTTGCTCTTGGGAAGACCATTTGTGGCGACCGCTAGAGCAATTATGGATGTGCATGAAGGGAAGCTCACCATGAAGGTCTTAGATGAGGTAATAGAGTTCAAGCTTTTTGAATCGGGAGCATATCCTATTGGGGCACATAATAGCTTTAATGTGAATTTGGTGGATACAATCATTGAGGAGGAAAGTGAAGAATTTTTGAGAGAGAAGTTGGAGGCTATAATGGCAAGTGTAATGGAGTTCCTAGATGAACAAGAAGATGAAAAAGAGAGCATTAATGAGATTGAAGAAGTGGGGAAGGGAGAGTTAGAGACAAATTGGCTACACCACCAAGGTTAGAGTTGAAGGAACTTCTAACAACACTCAAGTATGCCTACCTAGATGAAGAAGAAAGAAAACCGGTTATTGTTTCCTTGGAATTGAATCAAGATGAAGAAACAAGGCTTCTTGAAGTCCTTAGAGTGCACAAGGCAGCAATTGGGTGGTCTATAGAAGACATCAAAGGGATAAGTCCCACCATTTGTACGCACAAGATCCATTTAGAAGAAAGTTACAAGCCATTAAGAAAGGTGCAAAGGCGACTAAACCCCATCATGCAAGAAGTGGTGAAGAATGAAGTATTGAAGTTGTTAAAGGTGGGCATTATCTATCCCATTGCGGATAGTAAGTGGGTGAACCCAATCCATGTGGTACCCAAGAAGTTGGGGATTACAGTAGTGAGGAATGAAAAAGATGAGCTCATCCCCCAAAGGTTGCAAACCGGGTGGAGAGTATGCATTGACTACCGGAAATTAAATGTATCAACAAAGAAAGATCACTTCCCCCTTCCATTCATTGATCAAATGTTGGAGAGATTAGAGGGGCATAGCCATTATTGCTTCTTGGATGGCTATTCGGGGTATAACCAAATTAAAATCACACCGGAGGATCAAGAGAAGACAACTTTCACTTGTCCCTTCGATACATATGCATACCAAAAGATGCCCTTTGGTCTATACAATGCTCCCGGCACTTTTTAACGGTGTATGATGTCCATTTTCTTGGATATGGTTGGGAAAATCATTGAGGTGTTCATGGATGATTTTTTAGTGTTTGGAGGATCGTTTGATATTTACCTTGACAACTTGACACAAGTATTGAAAAGATGTGAAGAAAAGAACCTAACCTTGAATTGGGAGAAGTGTCATTTTATGGTGACACAAGGCATTGTTCTTGGACATGTGGTGTCAAGCCGAGGAATAGAGGTAGACAAGGCAAAAATTGAAGTCACGAAGAGCTTGCCTCCACCTAAGACTACCAAAGACATAAGGTCATTCTTGGGCCATGCGGGATTCTACCGGCGGTTTATCAAGGATTTTTCCAAGATTTCAAGACCTTTGTGCAATCTTCTTCAAAAAGAGGTGGAGTTTGTGTTTGATGAAGAATGCATGCAAGCCTTCAATACTCTCAAGGAAGCTCTCACATCGACACCTATCATTGTACCACCTAATTGGAGCCTCCCTTTTGAAATCATGTGTGACGCATCGGATTATGCGGTTGGGGCCGTTCTTGGGCAAAGAATGGACAAGCTTCCACATGCAATTTATTACGCCTCAAGGACACTAAATGATGTTCAATTGAACTACTCCACAACTGAAAAAGAATTGTTGGCGGTTATGTTTGCATTGGAGAAGTTTTGGCAATATTTGGTGGGAGCAAAGGTAATTGTCTACACCGATCATGTAGCTATCCGGTATCTAATGCAAAAGAAAGATGCCAAGCCAAGACTGATTCGTTGGATTCTTCTCTTACAAGAATTCGATTTGGAAATCAAGGACAAGAAAGGCAAGGAAAATGTGGTAGCCGACCATCTAAGTCGATTGATACATGGGTCAAACGAAGAAAAAGACATGCTTCCCTTAAAAGAAAGCTTTTCGGATGAGCAATTGTGGGTAGTTAGTGGAAGAGAGCCGTGGTATGCCGACATTGTCAACTACCTTGTGAGAGACATAGTGCCCAATGACCTATCTTATCAAGCTAAGAAGAGATTCAAATTTGTTGCTAGGCAATACTTTTGGGATGAGCCATATCTCTTCAAGCATGGGCCCGATCAAATAATTCAAAGATGTGTTCCAGAAGAAGAGCAAGAAGGTGTGATCAAGTTTTGCCATTAAATGCATTGCGGGGTCACTTTAGTCACAAGAAGACCGTTCTCAAAATCCTTCAATCTGGATTCTTTTGGCCAACATTAAGCAAGGACACTTATGAGTTTTGCCAGAATTGTTATTGGTGTCAACGGATAGGTAGTATCGGGAAAAGAAATGAGATACCTCTAAAAGGAGAATTGGTGGTGGAGCTTTTTGATATATGGGGTATTGACTTCATGGGTCCTTTCCCATCTTCGAATAAAAATAACTACATTCTAGTGGCAGTTGATTATGTCTCCAAGTGGATTAAAGCAATAGCAACTAAGACTAATGATAGCCATGTGGTAGTGAAAATTTTGAAAGAAGTTGTGTTTTCAAGGTTTGGTGCCCCTCGTGCAATCATAAGCGATGGGGGCACCCATTTTTGCAATAAAATCTTTACCACCTTGATGAAGAAGTATGGAGTAAAGCACAAGGTTGCCACACCCTACCATTCGCAAACCTCCGGGCAAGTTAAAGTGAGCAATCGGGAGATCAAGAGAATTTTAGAAAAGGCGGTCAAGCCCAATTGGAAATATTGGTCAATGAATCTTAATGATGCACTTTGGGCCTACCGTACGGCATACAAGACCCCTCTTGGCACCACACCTTACCGATTGGTATATGGGAAGGCTTGTCATTTGCCCGTTGAATTGGAGTTTGATGCTTATTGGGTAATCAAGAAGTCGAATGTCAATTTGGATTTGGTGGGAGAAGAAAGGAAGCTTTAACTAAATGAATTGGAAGAACTCTGATATGAGGCCTATGAGAATGCGAAATTGTACAAGGAGAAGACAAAGAAGATCCATGACCAATTAATCCTAAGGAAGGACCTCCATCCCGGGATGCTTGTACTTGTGTTTGATTCAAGGTTGAAGCTATTTCCGGGGAAATTAAGATCAAGATGGACCGGTCCATTCCGAGTGAAGGAGGTATTCCCACATGGTGCAATTGAAGTGCAAAGTTTGAAAATCGGGGACACATTCAAGGTTAATGGACAACATGTCAAGCCATACTATGGAGGAGCAAGGAATGCATTCATGATCGAAAAAGTCAAACTTGGCGAACCTTAGCGCCCATCACCACGTCTTGCCTAGATGTTAAATCAAGCGCTTTGTGGGAGGCAACCCACTTAGGTAGTTTCAATTTAATGCATTTTGTTTTCTTTTAATTGATAAATTTCTTAGTTTTGTGAAAATTTCCCACATTTGTGTTGGATATTGGTTCATGAAAACTTGTTGAGCAAAATGTGTTGGGAACCATGTCCAAGATAGGTTTGGGGGTTTCTTTTGGCATGATGAGTGTTATGTAGTGTGCAGTTGTAAGGAAAGAAAGCAGGATGCAGATTGAGCCATTTTCAGCCAATCGGCGGTTAAATCGGTGGCCTGGCCATTGAATGAAACCGCCGATCAACTAAACAAGTTTCTGCCAACAATCGGTGATTTGAAATGGCGGGCATAATTCGGCTGCCGAATCAGTCCAGTAGGTCACTCAAGAAATCGACGGTTTTGGATCGGCGGTCAGGCCGCAGAATACTAATCTGCCGAATGAAGAACTTAACGAAATGACCGCGTTTTGCCCAAAAATTCAAAATCTACGGTCAAAATTGGCGGCTTGGCCGCTGATGTAAACCGCAGATTTCGCGATATCAAGTCTTAAAAGGGCTGTCTCTTTAACGAGCACACACTTCCCTCTTTCAATATTTTCAAACACTCTCTTCTCCAAAGTGCATTCTTTCCCCTTCCCTTCTCTCTCAAGGCTTCAAGGTATGTTATTCTCCCCTCTAAACTTTCTCTTGCATGATTAACTCTCTCCCTTCTCTCAAGATTACATAAATTTTGAATAATAATGTTAGGGTTAGGGTTTGGTCCGAAAATTTGGGGATTTTGTGATTAGAAGCCAAAATAATGGAAATGCATGCTTGGGTTTTGCTTGTTGGTAGTATTATGATGCTTCTAAGGTATACATTGATATTTGATAATGCTCTAACTTGCAAATTTTGGATGAAATTTCTCCATTATGTGTGTGAATCAATTGGCAAGGATGATATTGTTGCTAGATGTTTTGCAAATGACGTATATTACCAAATTTTTTGTTAGTTCGACTTACTTATTTTGCAAGAGATTCTTGTTGTGATTAAATGTGGGCATGAACTTGGTTGTTGATGACAAAATGATTGATTATTTGCTATGTTGAGGTTGTATATTGCCTATGTTGTTGTATGATGAAAAATGGGGCAAGTTTGGACTTATTTGCTATGTTGTGAAATGTTGAACGCAGATGTATAAAATCTCTCTAGTGTGGATGTGTATGTCAGTTGTCAATGCTCATGTTGTTACTTCATGTTATTGGTCTTGTATGACTGAATGTGGGTTACTTTTTGTGGTGGGCAGAATTGTTTTTTCTTTTCACTCACCAAATGGCACCCAAAAAGAGCAAAGGCAAAGGCAAAGGCCAAAGAGTTGATGAGCATAGCCGACGTAACACTCTATATGCCGGTCGTCTCTAGAACTTTCCCACCAGAACCATTCATCCTGATAGGGCCATTGATTTGAATGACGTGGGTGGATGGGACATTAGGCGGCAGGTTGATGGAATGGGGTGGTATCAGTTTGTCACCAAACCCCACGAAAGTGCTAATACAAGCATTGTTCGGGATTTTTATGCGTCCATGATCCCGAGCGAATACCTAGAAGGGAAATCGGTGAAGGTTAGGGATGTGGATGTATTCATTCGTCCCCAAGAGATCAATCGGTACTATGACACCACTCCACATGATGATCTTCCAGACGGGGTCCCGAGGAACAACATCTTCAGGCTGTACAATCCTACATTAGCTGAGTCTCTCAAGAGGGAAATGGAGAAAAGAGGTTTGTGGGACGTAGACCATGACCTTCGCTAGTCTGAATTAGAGAGAGACTTATAATTTTAGGCGGTCTTCCTATCTCACTCCCTGAAGCCTACACAACAGCGGACGAAGACCATGCTAGAGCTTGCTCAGATGTTGTACTGCATCAAGTTTCAGTTGCTAATGGACGTGGGAAAGCTAATCCATTTAGCAATTGCTTGAGCTGGAAAGACAGAAAAGTCAGTTATTCCATTTACATGCCTGACCTCTGATTTATATTCACAGGCAGGGGTTCCTGAGCGACGCGGAGATGAGGATTACACAATGGGCGATCCCTGCAATTCCAGAACCTTCAGGGACTAGTAAGCGCCCTAGGATGTGGAGCGCCTCCTGCCATTGGGGTCAAGGAAGAGACAGAGGGTATTGCAGCAACAGCAACAAGGAAGGGATAAGGGCAACGATGATGAGGAGGATCCAGGAGCAGTTCCAGCTGCCATAGAGGCGCATGTTAGGATTATGCTCAATAGCAAGAGTGTAATGTTGTAATTAACAATCTTTTTCATATTAATAAAGTGATTTCTGGTTTAACAAATCGTATAGCATTTATAGTTTAATATTATAATTGTCAAAGTAAATAATCATAAGGTCTAAAGACTATGAGAAAAGAAGAATTGTTCGTACATCTGGATATGTATGTGGTAGACACAATTCTTTAGTTAGTCTTGAATAATGTTCACAACTTAAGTTAAAGGTTGGGCACCTTTATCTTGTTAAAGTTGTAGAATTCTTTTGCTAGCATTTGACTGGGATCAAATGAGATATGATGAGTCTAAAATCATCGGAGTGTCTTCGAGCAAAAGGATCTAGTGCACTGGGTGCATTGAACTGGATCACAATGAAATACTTTATCTATAACCGTCAGTAGATAAAAGTCTTTTCATTATCAGGACAATCGGAGAGTCTATCTTAATCCTGAGATAAATGATGGACTTGTAAGGATTCCCTTTAGTTGATTGGCTTATTTCGTGGGCAAACCACAAGTTGGGGTTTGGTTGTAAGGGTAGTCTAGGTGATTAGTTGAAGATCAAAGACCCTTTCCAAGACCTCAAGAGGACAAGCACCAAAGGTATATATCTAGTGCTTACATTGTCTTGAAGAGATATAGTTGCACACACACACAACATGCATAACTCTTATTCTTGAATGTTGTGTTTATATTTTGTGTGCATTGTGCTTTATTGATTTATTTAATATCTCTTCTTGCATTTAATTGATTGCATCTTGTTCTATGAAATGACATGATAGGCATTATGATGCATTCAATACCCACACTTGCACTTCATGATTAGTCTTAAGTGTGGTGTAATTCGTTTCCATTTGTGTGATCGGAAACGTCCGCGCTTGCACGATGATGTGCTTGTCTTAGCGCGATGGTTGACCACTTGAGAAGATCTCATTCTTCTCTTGGATAAGTGGTAGTTTTAGTTTGGTTGGGTTGATTGGAGTAAGGTGTCTAGTTTCAAAAGATTGGATTTCAATGTTTCAAGTGTTTTCAAAACTGACCTTTGCATGGTCTTGTGACCATAACTTTTTATACAAATCTTCAAAATGAGTTTTGAAAATTTCTGTATAAACTAGACACCCATACCTTTCCAACGGTATATTATTCGTAATATTTCATGACCGTTTGGATTGGTTTTAAAATCTCCAAACTTACAACCAAAACAGGGCAACTCTGTTGTTGTCTGTTTCTGACCTTTGGTCACTCAATTGACCATAACCTTTTCTATAGACATCGAAATGTCATTCTGTAAAAACGAGTAGAAAGTAGACATCCATACCTTTCCAACAATATATAATATGAAAGGTTTCGATATCGTTTGGTCATGTTTCGAAGCACTCGAATCTTGAGTCACTGCACTGACGCGAGTACCGCGAAAATGCCCATAATTTTTCCATTTCTTCCAAAACGACATAGTTTCATTTGGGCATTATAAATACATATCTTTCTCATCATTTTGAGGGCAGAGCCACAAAATCAAACCCTAGAGAGAGAGGCTCCTTATTCTTGAGAGAGAAAGAGAGACTTGAGAGAAAAAGCTTAAAGATTACATCTTTATCTCTCTAAACCCATTCCCACATGCACAAATCATCATCTAGGCATCATCTAGGTTCATCTAGCATGTGCTAATGCATGGGTCTTCTTCAACACACATGGTATGATTTGTTGAACACTTTTATCTTACATAATTAGTGTTTCTACTTATCAATTTTATCTCATTTATTACTTGTATGTGTTTAGATTAATTTCTACATACATGATTGAGATTATGTGTTGATTGAGTTATTTATATTAGCTAGGTTTTCATGCCTATTTTATATCTAGCCAATTAATCTCATTATATGATTGAGATTATTTTTGATAGCTTAATTGATTAGGTCATTATTGCCTAAAAGCTATGTCATAAACATTCTTGTGTGATTTATTTATAACTAGGTTGATAGATTGTTTTTTAATCAACTAGTTAATCTTTTGAATGTTTGTGGGTTTTTTGTGATAGCTTTGTATCTAGGATTGGTTATTCTTTACTTAGCTAAAGTTGTATGCCATGACATATAGCTATTTTCATATCTAGGATTGATTTAAATTGAATATATCATCATCCTAGATAAGCATCTAAGGTTCCCTAGCCTTGTTTGTTAATTGAATATTCATACATATTCACATAGGGTTGTGCATCTCTTTTAAGAGATTGAAGTCTTGTGTGATTGACCGGGATTAGGTCGAACACCGGGAACAGATGGTCACATAAGCAATTGGACTAGAGCCACTTTTAAAGGCCCGCGTGGTAGAAGTGGGGGGTTATTGACCGGAGTGTTAGACGAGGTCTACATAGGTTGTAAACTCCATTTCAATTAGTGGATTTCGAGGTCCGAGTGTGGCGCACTAAACAGCCCGTGGTTTTTCCCAGTGGTTGGGTTTTCCACGTAAACATCAAGTGTCATTTATTATTTCCGCATCTTATTACACTTGTATGTATTTTTGACTTGCTAGGGGTATTTTTGTAAAATTGACATGCACGCGAAAATTGGGTAATAATTAGATAAAATCTATTCACCCCCCCCCCCCCCCCCCCCCCCCCCCCCTCTCTAGCTTTATATATTAAACACACCTTGAGAACGTATTCCTTTTAGGACTTATGGTTGCAAGTGATATCATTTGAGTTATCAATGAGTACGATTATATCGCATAGTATATCCTCGATAGTTTGGTGATATTCATTTGTTAATCGATAGAGGACTTCATTTATAGATATGGACATCGTGGCTCCATTTGTTAAATGAGAGTATAATATCATCATATGGATGTTTTGAGGTAATTGGATATTAAATCTCAACGTTGAGTTTTCGATAGTGTCTATTGAAAACATGGCTTCTGGACAAGTCAAAATATCCAAGTTCAAAACGTGGTCATATGAGTAAATATGGTAACTTGGAGAGTTATAGGCGGTCTATGAACTCTTGGCGATTACTGATATTAATCATGAGGATACACTATCTCCAATATGATTGTCTAGGGTATGAATGAGGAACATCTTCCTTTTCTGTCTTTATTTAAGAGTTCAATTTTAGCTCTTTAGTGGAATGAGTTAAAATTAATGGATCGGACCTAAGTGAATCATTTGTTGATTGTGATTAGGTTATGTCTATTGAAGCTTAAATTTAGATAGCCCGCCAAGATCCCCAATCCACACGGACTTGCATGGATCACTTGATATATTCTACCAGACCAATTTAAGGGTCCATCTAGAATTGCATTTAATATATTAAGAATATAATTTGCACATTATTTATGTAATGGGCTGCTCAATTATATTAATATATTAATGAAAGGCATGTGGGCTTGTTTCTTTTAGTAAGAATGGGTCTGGTTCACATGTGGGCTTTTTATTTAAAGTCTAATGGATTAAATGAAATAAGAAAATAATATTTGGCCCAATTATTTTAAGTGGGGCGGCAAGGTGCTTTTAACCTAATATATTATTTTGTTTCATTGTTTTAATTAAATAAGAATTAATTAATTTATTAATTAATTGTTTAATTAAGAAACAAATCTTTTCTGATCAGGAAATATATTTCCTAGAGTAATACTATTGGTAGTAGTTTATTAAAAGTAAAAGACTTGTTTGATAAGAAAATAAATAATTAATTTTATTTATCTAATCAAATAAGAAGTCTTTTTATTTAGTCAAATAAAAGAATAAAATATTTATGAATTGAATTAGGGTTTGAAGTCTATTCTTTTATGGAAATTAGGGTGCAACACAAACTCCTTTTAGGAGTGTGATTTGCGGCAACCCTAATAGAAAAAGAGAGCAAGATTTCGGCAACCCTAATAGAGGAAGAGAGAAAAAATTCGGCCACCTATATATTCACATGTATAGAATTCGGCCACCCTATGCTTTGGTTGAGAGACAATTTTTCTTCTTCTTCTTAATTCATAGAGAGCATTATTTTTATTCTACTAAAAACATAAAAGAGTGAATAAATTATTCTTTGATGGTACACTATTTGCTTGTTCATCAATAAGCTTGTGTGTACAACATCGATTTAGGTTCACGCGAGTTTCAATCATTAGATTGAGAACTCAAAAGTGACCGGAATAATTTTAGTCTTCTTTTGATTGTTTTTGTGACTAACAAAGAAAAGAAAAGTTTGTTTGTCCATTCACAGGTTTGCAATTCAAAGAAAAGGGAGACCACGCTCCTAGGTGATCCACGTTCGTGCTAGGATTGAAGATCTTGCGGATTACCATCGACGTAAGTCAATCGGATCACGCGACAAAAGGTATTCTTCTTTTGTTAGATAATATATATGTTTAATTGATTAAAGGGTTTAAGGTTCATAAAAAGGAAAAATTTTTAAAGTTACTAAATCTATTTTTAGTCTCGCTTCCGCTGCGTGTACTACGGTATTTTTCCCTATAGCGCCTTCAGAGCAGAGACCGGCATGGTTTGAGGCATGGGCGACAGAGTATTTGTAAGGTTTATGCTTTGTATTGGCTTAATTCCATTGTAAAACACTCTATGTTTGTATTAGTTGTTGCTTAGGACATTATTTGAAGAAAGAAAGCTTAAAAAGTGAAGAGCAACGTCTAGTGCAAAAGTCGTCTTCAAGAGGTGAAAAACGTCAAAGGTAAATCTTGACTTCTATCCTCTTGCAAGGCGTTAGTGCACACACACACAATTCATACATATTTGTCCCTGCATCGTGGTTCAAACATTTGGTATAACACATTCACACACTTCATAGCATGCTCATGCATTGATCTTGTATTGACAAACATTGTGAAATTGCATGCTTTGTGACTATCTCTTTGATATGGCATGCTTGTGTGAATATGTGTTTATTTGTTTGTGTATTTTATGTTTAGGACTTGAACAAGTTCTCATTTAATTCCTTATTGAGTTCCGGTCGTTTCGGTTACTCATTCATAAGGTTTCGAGTCCAAACAAGTTGACTATGCTACTTTTCGTTCTCATTTGTTGTGTTGACTTCATTGTCAGATTCCGAGATGATTTCTCAACCATGTTTCAAAGTTGAGTAGTCATAGTCATGCGTGAGGGAGTCACGGTTCGTAATCCAAAAACGGATTCAAAATCGGAGGTCGGATGCCCAAGATATGGGCTAAAGAACCGAAGGAGCGCGCGAGAGAAGTCGGGAGCACGTGTGGCCACAAGGCCAGCCCATGTGGGAGAGGCCGTGGGCCCCACGGCCAAGGGAGCCCTCTACTCCCATGGGGAGGTGACGTGTCGTCTTCTGATTCGCTCGTAAAATCTCTCTCTTCCCTCCTTTTAAGCTCATCTTGTTTCCGTATTTTGTGTTTAGGACTTGAACATGTTCTTATTCAATGCCTTATTGAGTTCCGGTCGTTTCGGTTACTCATTCATAAGGTTTCGAGTCCAAACGTGTTGACTATGCCACTTTACGTTCTCTTACGTTGTGTTGACTTCATCGATGATTTCCGAGATGATTTCTCAACCGTTTTTCAAAGTTGTATAGTCGTTTTTGTGTGTGAGAGAGTCACGGTTCGTAATCCGAAAACGGATTCGAATTCAGAGTTCAGGACGCTCGAGATACGGGCCGACGAACCGAGAGTGCGCGGGAGAGGACAGCCCAGGCCGTGGGCCACATGGGCTGGCCGTGGTTGAGGCCGTGGGCCCCACGGCCTGGAGCCCCTTCTGCTCCCGTGTGGGCCACGCGCCCCCCACGGCCTGGGGGTGACTGTGGCACCACATGATTGGTCGAAAATGATCCTCTCTCTCTCCTCCTATTTCTTCCCTCTCTCTCTCATTTTGAATTTCCAAGAAGAAAATTTCAGAATTCCCGTCTAGCACTTCTCTCCAATTTTTCCAAACTTCAAAACACCATATCTTCCTCATCCGGAGTCGGATTTGAGTGATTCAAGTTGGAGAGTGTTCGTATTTGAGTCCTCTAACATCTCCAAGTGATTTGGTGGCTGATTGATCGTGATTTCAAGTGGTTGGACACTGAAATTCGTACCAGCTGCAGAATTCGAGGTTTGAGTCTCAACTTTGGGATTTCTTGTTATTTCACCTTCCATTTGCTTGGGGTTTCTTCTTCTATATATATGTTATTGTTTTATGAAAGCTATTTGAAAAGGTAGCTTGATTATCATTCCAATTGAAACTCAATTTGTGGACTTATGTTGACTAGATTTTATGATTCTAGGTTTTACATTTGTTTGTGAGTTGTATTGTGATTAGAATGGCATCTTAGGTTGTTTGATACTTAATTGAATTAATTTTGTGTTAAAATGACTTTGAGATTTGATTTGGTCCTTTGATTGAAGAAATCAAGGATTTGTGTATTTGTTTGTGATTTAGAGAATATAGGTTTTGATTGATGTAAATCTCAAAACCTTGCTCTATATTTTTTGTCTAGTATATTGATTGATTTAATCTCATATATCTAGACTTTGATTGTATATTGATAGCATCTTGAATTAGGACTTAATGAACATTTTGTGATTCAAGTGTTATATGTGTGAATGAGACTTTGAGTATATGTGTTAGGTGTTTCACATGCTTAGGTTTCTATTCATGTATTTTTGCATCTAGACTTGATTAATTGTGTTTTCACATGTTTAGGTCTATTTGTGCCATAGAATGTATTGATCACATGTTCTATGTTGAAATGAATGTTTGCATCATTTGCATTCACATGATCACACTAGGAAGTCCTTGTAAAAGGCATGAAGTCTTGGTTAGAGTCGGGATGACTCGGATAGCCAAGCAAGAAGTCTTGCCTAGAGTCGGGATGACTCGGATAGGTAAGCAAGAAGTCATGGCTAGAGTCGGGAGGACTCGGATAGTCATGCATGGGAGGCTCCCTAGAGGCAAGAGTGCCTTGGATAGGGAGTTGGCTAACATATTGGTAGGCCTAGGCGTATGGTTAGACATAGACTCCGATAGAGCGGGGTACACGGGATGTGTATGCACTCTTGAGGAATTTCTAATCTACCATCGATGTGGGTTGAGTGTGTTGTCCAATATATGGTGGTTCCGCATCATTGAGGGATTTCATACTTTCCAATAGGGTTGGGTAGGCTTAGACTTCACTAGGTTGGGTGAGCTAAAGATTGGTCACTTTGTGAATGTTCTATGTTTACTTTCCAATAATATAGTACCCAATGGTTGTAATTCAACCCGTGGATGTTTCCTCCTTGGAGGTTTTACCACGTTAAAAAATCCCTTGTGTTAATTCTTTCTATCTCTTCTCTTATATTTTAATTGTATATTTTATTGTCTTGATTCATAATATTGACTTGTGATGTATTTTGAATCAAGTCTTTGTATAGTGTGATTAGTGTATTCATTCTCTCCTTCCCTCCACATTTTCTAAGAATTTTGAAGAACACTTTGAAAATTTGCTGCAGAATTCTACAATTTTTGTTTTCTTGTTTTGATCATATCTCTCTCATACGAACTCGAAATCAATCGATTCAAAAACCAAAATTGTTGGTCTCAAAGAGAGCTACAAACCCCAAGCATTTCTAGAGGCAGCTAACTTCACCATTGTTCTCAGCTGATGCTTTTCAGTACGTGGTCAGTATGTGTATTTCAACTTCTTCCTTTTCGATTTCATCTTTGATCATCTCTTGATTCTTACTATTTGATTGATGAAATTTGTTGAGAAGTATGTTAGATCACTTGCTAGGGTTTTTTGATCATTTGTTAATTGAGTTTTAGCTTTGTGATTTGTTTTGAACATATATGTGCTAAACTTGATTGTGTGTGAAATTGATTCTAGAAATTGAATATATGATGTATCTCATATTATTTTCTAGGTTCTATTTCTTGATCTAAGAACTAGGTTTTTAGTGTGATAAATTGAATATTCATACATTTGTTCTTATTGATTTGCATGTCTTGATTTCTAGATAATTTTGTGATTGTGTGTTGAAATCATATTCTAGACTATCATTGAACATGTACATTTTGCTTGATTGATCATCTAGCTTAATTTGTTTGTGTTTGCATCACTTGCATCATTTTAGATCATAGCCTTGCATTAGGTTGAAGTCTCTAGCAAAGTGAGTGAAGCTTTGTGGATAGAGCAAGGAAGCCTTGATTAGAGTCGAGAGGACTCGGATAATCAAGCAAGGAAGTCTTGTCTAGGGTCGGGAGGATCCGGATAGGCAAGCAAGAAATCTTCCTAGAGACGTGAGCGTCTTGGATAGGAAGTTGCTTTCTAGAGGTTTAGAATACATCTCGGATAGGAAGTAGGCTTGGTGATTCAGTAGCCCGAGGGTAGATTAGGAGTTGATAGCTTGAGCGGATATCATGAGTGATAGCTTGAGTGTGGAAGTCCTTTTTCACATAGTGGATTGCTTCGCTGGTGGTTGTAGTATCAACCCGTGGATGTTTCCTCTTTGAGGTTTTACCACGTAAAAATCATTGTGTTCAATTTTGCTTTACTTTTCTTTATCTTCCATATATTACATTGATTGCATATCTTGTAAATTGATTAACTCTTGTCTTAGTGAAATCAATTCATTTGCTAAATCTAATCAAGTGTGCATTTGCCTTGTAATTTTCCGCATTATTTTTAATTGGGATAATTTGGAGCCTATACCTATTCACCCCCCCCCCCCCCCCCCCTCTAGGTATATTTCACTACTACTTAAGGGAAATTTCATTTGGTATCAGAGCGGGTGTCTAGACGCACTTAGATAGATCCTTTCTTTGTAGTGTTTTTATGTTTGTTTCTGTTTGTGATAAATCATGATTAAGGAATTGTGTTCCTATGTGGCTTCTTTTGTTGAACCTATTGACTTGGATGAGAAAAAGATCAATGATCTTATTCTTGAAAATGAACACTTGTCTAAAGTCAATGTGTCCCTCAATAAGAAGCTTGATAATCATGGTCTTGGCTCAAAAGAATTCAATGAACTTAAAGACAAGATTTTAAGTCTAGAATTGAATCTAAAAGATAGCAATGATAGACTTAGCATCTTGAAGCAAGAAATTGAGCAAAGAGATTGTTCTCTTGTTAATGCTAAGAAACTTGAAAATGTGCTTAAATCTAAACTTAATGAGCATTTAAATCAAGAGAAAAAGTATGAACAATGGCTTGATAAATCACGTAAAGATGTTATGTTTAGTGATGACATAGCGGAAAAATATGCCATTGAAATTAGGATGCTTCGTGAGAAACTTGATGAGGCTAATAGGATGATTAACAAGATGTCATCTAGTTCTAACAAAGTTGAAACCCTCATTAAAAGTGGAAAGCATCCATGTGACAAAAGAGGTTTGGGTTATATCAATGAGAAGGAGACTCCTTCATCTAACAAATCTACTTTTGTCAAAGCAAGCATTGAAACAAATATAGGTACACTCACTCAAGGTAAAGCTATGAAAGCTACCGGAGGTGCCTCTACATCAACAAGGAAGTTCAATGGAAGAACTCAACAAGATCAAATTCAAAGAGCATCAACCTCAAATGGAAGAGGTGAAGCACCAAGGGTTGCTCTTCAAAGAGGTAAAATTGTGAGAAGACCAAATGCTATGGAAGCAAATGCAAATGGTAAAATTCTCAAATTCATACCTATTTGTCATCATTGTAATATGGTAGGACATATTCGACCTAGGTGTTTTGAATACATTCGGAAATGCGAATTTGATAATGCTTTTCATGATATGTCTTTGAATGGACCTAGGCAATCATCCATGTATGGATATAGAAATAGACCTAGGAAGACCTTGGAAAAGCATGTTGTTGAAAAAGTTGTTGATGACTTGCTTGCTAAATCTTGTGTTGTGCCTCACTCTACTATGCATAAGAAAGTTGATAATGCTTTGTTTGATATTTTTGAAAATGTGACCAATGAGGTCAAGGTGCATGTTAAGAAACCTAACATTGAATCAAAGCATGTTAGAAGTAAGAGTGAGAGGCATGTTGTGAAAAATGTGTGGATTAGAAAAGACACATCTAAATGTCATGTTGCACAATATGCTTTACATGCCAACTCCTCCTATTCTTGGTACCTAGATAGCGGTTGCTCTAGGAACATGACCGGGAACAAAGAGTTCTTTAAGAATCTTGTTTTAAAGGATGGAGGTTGGGTTACTTTTGGTGATGGTACCAAAAAGAAAGTTCTAGGCAAGGGAACAATATGTATCCCCGGATTGCCTAAACTTCGAAACACTTTGTATGTTGATGGGTTACAAGCTAACTTGATAAGCATTACTCACTTGTGTGAAATTTATAAAGAAGTTAGCTTTAACAAAGATGTGTGCACTATAATTGATAAAAAGGACAATGTTGTCCTAAGAGTCAAAAGGTCTATAGACAATTGCTATTGTCTTGAGATAGACCATTTAACTTGCAACATGGCACATGAGTGCAACAAGCTTGATTTGTGGCATCAATGTTTGGGCCACATGAACTTTAAGAGCATAAATGAGCTTGAAAAATGTTGCATTGTTAGAGGTCTACCTAGTCTTGGTAGTAAGCTAGAAAGTGTTTGTAAACCTTGTCAATTAGGTAAACAAACCAAAGTGTCTCATAAGAAGAGCACTTCCATAGCTACCAAGAAGCCTTTGGATCTTGTGCACATTGCCAATAATCTTGTAAAGGAACATACTAGGAAAGCTTGGATTAAAAAGTATGATGTGAAAAATGTTCCTAGTCATTCTTCTAAACATGTTTCTAATGATAACTCTTTGAATGTTGTGCATGTTAATGACAATCATGTCAAGAAGATTTGGTTGAAAAAGAGTGTTTCACATGATCATATTCATAGTCTTGATGATATTTTTGTTGATGGCAATAATGATGTGTTTAACATGAATAATATCTTTATAAAGAAGATTGTTGATGTTTTATCTTCTAGATATACTATTGCCTTAAGAAATGATCATGATGTTTGTGTTAGTGCTTCAAAGACCATATGGGTCAATGATGAGGACTCTAGTGAGAAGGAAGGCTCTAGAGATGAGTCTTCTAGTGATGAAGAGCTTGTGAGCAACTTTGTTGCCTTTACGGCCTCTCATTCTATCCTAGAGAATGTTTGTCAAGATTTATTAGACAAGGAGGTTGATACAAATCATCAAGTGTGCTTAAGTGAGAATCCTACCTATAGTGATCTTTTGGCTAAGGTGAAGTGTCTTGAAGATAGTTTGAAGATAGCCTTAAGTGAGGTGGATGAGAAGAATAATTTGATCAAATTACAAGTGGATGAGTTTGTTTCAACAACTCAAAGGCTCTTAGGTGAAAAGAATGCTCTTTCCAAGAAGCTTAGAGAAGTTGAAGGGATTGTTCTTGAAAGGGATAGGATTATCTCTAGTTTGTCTTTAGGAGGCTCAAGTGACTTGGTAGTTGAGGAGAAGCTCATAGAAGCATCACTTCCTACAAGCAAGGATAATGTCATTGTTGATGTGAAAGCTCCTAAGAAGAGACGTTCCAAGACCAAGAACAAATTGAAGAACAAGGTACCCCTTGAAACTCCCATTTGTGCTTCTTCAATCCCGGAAGGTAAAATTTCTCATTTTGTTCCCATATGTCATTTTTGCAATACCGTAGGTCATACCAAGCCCAAGTGCTTTGAATATATTGAATATTGCGAAATAGGAAATGTATCTAGGGATAAAGAGATTGAACTTCATTTAAGCATGCTAAAACTTTTTAGTATGAAAAGCACGATAATGTCTAAAGAGCATGTTAAGAATGTCCGGATTGTGAAGAATGAAAACCTTGTGAAAATTGACAATGCATGTGTTGCTAGTAATGTTGAAAAGAAGAGTATCAATGATATTCTTGTGAATCAAGAGATGGAAGAACTTTATTCTAGTTTCAACATTGTTGTCAATAAGAATCTTGATAGTGTTTGTGTAGGTTCACCCAAGACCAAATTGTTCAAGGGTGAGTGCTCTTACCATTAGTGTAAGATTGCACATGTGAGTTAGCTTTAAGATTAGTGTCAAGTTGTTAAGTTACTTAGCTATCTAGCTTTGTTTCTATATAACTTGATATGAACTTAGCTATCTCACATATTTGCTATGATGGTCGAAATCTATTGATTAACTTTTTGAGAAGTTTTTTTTTATGATATCTATATGGTAATAATCATGTTATGACTTTTAGAGAAAGTCAATTTTTGTTGTTGTTTGAGTTGAAATGCATAGTCTTTAGTCTCTTGGAACGACACATCAACAACTTGTTGTCATGAGGACAAACAAGCCAAGAGGACTCATAAAAAGGGTGAAGACTTTACATTTGATGGAAAATAGCTTGCAAAGGTATCTCTATATCACATTGCTTGCTTACTTGAATTTTCATCTCTCAACTCATTGTTTGCACTATTTCATGAAGCATGTCATATTAGAGAAATAATATAGTGTTCTTATGGTTCTCATTGACATTTGCTCATTTAAGATCTTTTGATGATAATTGTTCACATTGATCTTAATCATGATATGTGTTATTGTATGTATGATTGTGGTCGGAAGTGTATGCACATAATTACTTTGGATGAAACAAATCCTTAAGGATTATGAGATAGAACAAGGAAAAATGACACTTTATTGTGATAACTTAAGTGCCATTAACATCTCTAAAAATCCGGTTCAACACTCCCGTACTAAACACATAGACATTAGGCATCATTTTATTAGAGATCTAGTTGAACATTCTATTGTTACTCTAGAGCATTTGCCTACTAAAAATCAACTTGCGGACTTGTTCACTAAGCCCTTGGACAAAGAGAGGTTTAAAACTCTTAAAATGTCCATTGGCATGATTTGTGTTGATTGATGTCTTTGTGTGATTGTGAGTGGCTTGATGAGCAAAACTTTAATTGAATATCATTGTCTTTAAGAGCTACTCACTTGAGAAGTAATGATCTTTAATAAGTATCTTTTATTGTTTTTAGATCATGCACTTGAGCTTGAAAATCTTATTTTTGAAAAGTGCACTAATGCTTCTCTTGTATGTTTTAGTTTTTGAGTATATGTGGTTGAATATGTGTAGATAATGGATGCATCTAGAAGTTTATTGTTAAGTACATGATAGATGACCTATGGTATGTATCCATTTTGCTTCGGCACTACATAGTAATCAACGAGCACCCTCATGGAAAGGGCTACACACCTTGGTTATGAAGCCACCCAATGTAGGAAAGGGCTACGCCATTGTGTGAGTGAAAGCCGCCATGAGGAGTGTATGTTTTTGTTAGTAAAATCAAAGAAGTGTTGACATGAATCATTAAAAAAAAAAAAAAAAAAATCTTTGATTCTAAGCCTAAAAGAAATGAAAAATAAAAGGCTTATTGGTGTATAGTTGAGAATTGTGAAAAAGCTCGGGTTGACAAATAGAAACGGGAAAACGAGCCACATGCACACACACGCTCATATGTTGATATCTATTCATTTTAAAAGCAAAAACCGGATGAATATCGGTTTGACCTATTTTTGGAAAGGCTTTAGATGGATAGGTGTGGATAGAGTTTGCATGTTGATATCACAATTACTCCTACTATATATTTGAGAAGCATTCACACATACAAATTTTGCTTATGTGCTTGATTCATTAGCAATGTGAGAATATTTTTGAGAGATTAATGAAAATCTATGATTCTCTCTTGGACTTTGACAAGTTATTAAATATTTTCTCTTATTGTGTGATTGTGTGATTGTGTGATGTCCCTTGTGAACAAATCTACTTGTTGATAATATGTGGAGCATATGTTAAGGGGGAGCGTTAGTTTATTCAACTTTCGCTTTCTATACGATTTGTTTGCTTAATATCTCGTTCTTTATCTCTTGTGTCCCTTGTCTATTCCTTGACAAAAAGGGGGAGAAAATGTATACCTCACCATGTTTGATATTTGGGAGATTTTGTATACTTCGCACTTTATGTGGAAAAATGTTGCAATTGTGTGATCATATTCCTCTTTGTGCTTAATTGTGACTTTGTCTTAAGGGGGAGAATTCTTGTCTTAAGGGGGAGAAAGAATTCTTTCTTGATAATGTTAAGGATGGTTGGTTCTTGGGAATTAGGAAATTAAGGGAATGCTTTAATATGAACATATTTTATTCACTTGAGATAATGCATTTGTGTATGAGATAAGGGATATCTTCTATGTTTGTTGTTTGGTTAAATAACTCACCATTCTTCTTTATAGAAGATCTCTTGTTTGGTTGCTATTTTCTCTCATAGGTACTTTGAAGACCAAAAGAGGAATTCTTGAAGACTTGAAGGCTTTTTAGTCTAGGAATTTCTTTATAATGTGAGATTGAGAGTATGCTATCATCTTGAGTTTATTTGAGTGAAACATTGTATTGTGAGGTTGAGTGTTTTTGCCATGGAATAGCCAAAGGGGGAGATTGTAAGGTTTATGCTTTGTATTGGCTTAATTCCATTGCAAAACACTCTATGTTTGTATTAGTTGTTGCTTAGGACATTATTTGAAGAAAGGAAGCTTAAAAAGTGAAGAGCAACGTCTAGTGCAAAAGTCGTCTTCAAGAGGTGAAAAACGTCAAAGGTAAATCTTGACTTCTATCCTCTTGCAAGGCGTTAGCGCACACACACACAATTCATACATGTGTGTCCCTGCATCGTGGTTCAAACATTTGGTATAACACATTTGTAGGGAAAAATACCGTAGTACACGCAGCGGAAGCGAGACTAAAAAAAATAGATTTAGTAACTTTTAAAATTTTTCCTTTTTATGAACCTTAAACCCTTTAATCAATTAAACATATATATTATCTAACAAAAGAAGAATACCTTTTGTCACGTGATCCGATTGACTTACGTCGATGGTAATCCGCAAGATCTTCAATCCTAGCACAAACGTGAATCACCTAGGAGCGTGGTCTCCCTTTTCTTTGAATTGCAAACCTGTGAATGGACAAACAAACTTTTCTTTTCTTTGTTAGTCACAAAAACAATCAAAAGAAGACTAAGATTATTCCGGTCACTTTTGAGTTCTCAATCTAATGATCGAAACTCGCGTGAACCTAAATCGATGTTGTACACACAAGCTTATTGATGAACAAGCAAATAGTGTACCATCAAAGAATAATCTATCACTCTTTTATGTTTTTAGTAGAATAAAATAATGCTCTCTATGAATTAAGAAGAAGAAGAAAATTGTCTCTCAAGCACAAACCCTTAGAGTGGCCGAATTCTATAAGTCCACTTATATCGGTGGCCAAATTTTCTTTCCTTCTTTTTATTAGGGTGGCCGAATTCTACACTAAAAGGGACTAGGGTTGCCGCAATACACAAGCCAAAAAGAGTTTGTGTTGCACCCTAATTTCCATCTAGTTTAAGACTTCAAACCCTAATCCAACTCATAGATATTTTATTCTTTTATTTGACTAAATAAAAAGACTTCTTATTTGATTAAATAAATAAAATTAATTATTTATTTTCTTATCAAACAAGTCTTTTAATTTTAGTATACTACTACCAATAGTATAACTCTAGGAATCATATTTCCTAATCAGAAAAGATTTGTTTCTTAATTAAACAATGAAACAAAATAATATATAGGCTAATATATTAACCCTTGCCGCCCCACTTAAAATAAATGGGCCATATATTATTTTCTTATTTCATTTAACCCATTGGACTTTAAATAAAAAGCCCACATGTGGACCAGACCCATTCTTACTAAAAGAAACAAGCCCACATGTCTTTCATTAATATATTAATATAATTGAGCAGCCCATTAAATAAATAATGTGCAAATTATATTCTTAATATATTAAATGCAATTCTAAATGGACCCATAAATTGGTCCGGTAGAATATATCAAGTGATCCATGCAAGTCCGTGTGGATTGGGGATCTTGGCGGGCTATCTAAATTTAAGTTTCAATAGACATAACCTAATCACAATCAACAAATGATTCACTTAGGTCCGATCCATTAATTTTAACTCATTCCACTAAAGAGCTAAAATTGAACTCTTAAATAAAGACAGAAAAGGAAGATGTTCCTCATTCATACCCTAGACAATCATGTTGGTGATAGTGTATCCTCGTGATTAATATCAGTAATCGCCAAGAGTTCATAGACCGCCTATAACTCTCCAAGTTACCATATTTACTCATATGACCACGTTTTGAACTTGGATATTTTGACTTGTCCAGAAGCCATGTTTTCAATAGACACTATCGAAAACTCAACGTTGAGATTTAATATCCAATTACCTCAAAACATCCATATGATGATATTATACTCTCATTTAATAAATGGAGCCACGATGTCCATATCTATAAATGAAGTCCTCTATCGATTAACAAATGAATATCACCAAACTATCGAGGTTAGACTATGCGATATAATCGTACTCATTGATAACTCAAATGATATCACTTGTAACCATAAGTCCATCATTTATCTCAGGATTAAGATAGACTCTCCGATTGTCCTGATAATGAAAAGACTATTATCTATTGACGGTTCTAGATAAAGCTTTTCATTGTGATCCAGTTCAATGCACCTAGTGCACTAGATTCTTTTACTCGAAGACACTCCGATAATTTTAGACTCATCATATCTCATTTGATCCCACTCAAATGATAGCAAAAGAATTCTACAACTTTAACAAGATAAAGGTGCCCAACCTTTAACTTAAGTTGTGAACATTATTCAAGGCTAACTAAAGAATTGTGTCTACCACATACATATCCAGATGTACGAACAATTCTTCTTTTCTCATAGTCTTTAGACCTTATGATTATTTACTTTGACAATTATAATATTTAAACTATAAATGCTATACGATTTGTTAAACCAGAAATCACTTTATTAATATGAAAAAGATTGTTAATTACAATATTACATTCTTGCTATTGAGCATAATCCTAACAACATTCACACACTTCATAGCATGCTCATGCATTGATCTTGTATTGACAAACATTGTGAAATTGCATGCTTTGTGACTATCTCTTTGATATGGCATGCTTGTGTGAATATGTATTTGTTTGTGTATTTTGTGTTTAGGACTTGAAAATGTTCTCATTTAATTCCTTATTGAGTTCCGGTCGTTTTGGTTACTCATTCATAAGGTTTCGAGTCCAAACAAATTGACTATGCTACTTTTCGTTCTCATTTGTTGTGTTGACTTCATCGTCGGATTCCGAGATGATTTCTCAACCATTTTTCAAAGTTGAGTAGTCGTAGTCGTGCATGAGGGAGTCACTGTTCGTAATCCAAAAACGGATTCGAAATCGGAGGTCGGATGCCCAAGATATGGGCTGAAGAACCGAAGGAGCGCACGAGAGAAGTCGGGAGCACGTGTGGCCACAAGGCCAGCCCATGTGGGAGGCCGTGGGCCCCACGCGCCCCCCATGGGGAGGTGACGTGTCATCTTCCGATTCGCTCGTAAAATCTCTCTCTTCCCTCCTTTTAAGCTCATCTCCTTCCCTCCACATGTTCTAAGAATTTTGAAGAACACTTTGAAAATTTGCTGCAGAATTCTACAATTTTTGTTTTCTTGTTTTGATCATATCTCTCTCATACGAACTCGAAATCAATCGATTCAAAAACCAAAATTGTTGGTCTCAAAGAGAGCTACAAACCCCAAGCATTTCTAGAGGCAGCTGACTTCACCATTTTTCTCAGGTGATGCTTTTTCAGTACGTCGTCAATATGTGTATTTCAACTTCTTCCTTTTCGATTTCATCTTTGATCATCTCTTGATTCTTACTATTTGATTGATGTAATTTGTTGAGAAGTATGTTAGATCACTTGATAGGGTTGTTTGATCATTTGTCAATTGAGTTTTAGCTTTGTGATTTGTTTTGAACATATATGTGCTAAACTTGATTGTGTGTGAAATTGATTCTAGAAATTGAATAAATGATGTATCTCATATTATTTTCTAGGTTCTATTTCTTGATCTAAGAACTAGGTTTTTAGTGTGATAAATTGAACATTCATACCTTTGTTCTTATTGATTTGCATGTCTTGATTTCTAGATAATTTTGTGATTGTGTGTTGAAATCATATTCTAGACTATCATTGAACATGTACATTTTGCTTGATTGATCATCTAGCTTAATTTGTTTGTGTTTGCATCACTTGCATCACTTTAGATCATAGCCTTGCATTAGGTTGAAGTCTCTAGCAAAGTGAGTGAAGCTTTGTGGATAGAGCAAGGAAGCCTTGATTAGAGTCGGGAGGACTCGGATAATCAAGCAAGGAAGTCTTGTCTAGGGTCGGGAGGATCCGGATAGGCAAGCAAGAAATCTTCCTAGAGACGTGAGCGTCTTGGATAGGAAGTTGCTTTCTAGAGGTGTAGAATACTTCTCGGATAGGAAGTAGGCTTGGTGATTCAGTAGCCCGAGGGTAGATTAGGAGTTGATAGCTTGAGCGGATATCATGAGTGATAGCTTGAGTGTGTAAGTCCTTTTTCACATAGTGGATTGCTTCGCCGGTGGTTGTGGTATCAACCCATGGATGTTTCCTCTTTGAGGTTTTACCATGTAAAAATCATTATGTTCAATTTTGCTTTACTTTTCTTTATCTTTCATATATTACATTGATTGCATATCTTGTAAATTGATTAACTCTTGTCTTAGTGAAATCAATTCATTTGCTAAATCTAATCAAGTGTGCATTTGCCTTGTAATTTTCTGCATTATTTTTAATTGGGAGAATTTGGAGCCTATACCTATTCACACCCCCCCCCCCCCCCCCTCTAGGTATATTTCACTACTACTTAAGGGAAATTTTAGTATTCACAGCAGACACCCGCATGGGTTACAACCATAATTCAGGGACAGAAGGACCAGTAAACACAGATAGCTGAGCTGATCAGAGTCCTACAGACTAGCACATTCACAGCTTCAGAGCGTTATGGCAGAGCAGGCCCCAGCTCAGTGCCCCAGGAGTAGCAGCAGCAGGATGAGCGGACACGTCCAGATCACGATGACGATGCACACTGAGATTTGTTCATCCGTTTTCCATTACTTATTTCAGTTTTTGCTTCGCACTTACTTTTTCATTTTGGCACTTTACATTACTTTTAGTTGGATTTTAGTTTAACTTTTTAGACTTATTTCAGTTAGCTTATGCATATTTCTTGTCTACTTTTGGGAATTTTATTGTGCTTCATTGAATATCATGCACATGACTTTTAGAAATACCTTTTTGTTCATAAAATTTTTTGGCACCTTCCTTGCCGGGTCCTCATTGTCAACATTGGGGACAATGTTGGATTTAGGTTTGGGGGTGTGGATGTGAATGATATTATCATGACTTGACTTTACATTTTGTAAAAATAAAATTTTTGAACAAATTTTTGACAAAATTGTTGCAATATAGGCCATAATTGAGCATATTTTGCTTGATTTGATACCTTGTCATGTGCTCATTGGCAATCTAAGAATGCATGCATGTCATGAGTTAGTCTCATACTTTCTTGATTCAAGTTGAGGTGGCCATTTGCTTGAGTGTGTAGGTCTATTAGTGAAGACTACCCTAAGTTCACGTGCCTTAAAAAGCGAATCCATGAGGGTTATGTTTCTCTCCTTTTTGTACTCCTAAACACGCCTCATATTTTGTTGTGCATCATTGAAGTCTCATCACCACTTGCACCACTAATCATAGAACATTCATCAATTGTGGATATCATGTCATTTGCTTGCAATTTCTTGTTGTTGGCCTACTTGAAGGGATGATAGGACTTTTATAGAATTCACCTAAACACTTTCACCCATCTCCTACCCGATTTGAGCTCAAGGGTCTAATAATGGTGGCCAAGCACCAAAGCTAAACACTTTCCCAAACACCAACGAACCTAAACACAAATCATACCCAATCTTTCCGATCTTGCTTGCTCAAGCTTTTGTAATATGTATTTAGAAATATTTTGTTCAAGGCTATTCACAAAAAAAAAAAAAAAAAAAAAGAATAAATAAATAAATAAATTTAGCCTTGTATGCGTCTAAATTGTGTGTTACTCTCATTGAGTAACAAAAGTTGTTGCAAGTTGCTCAAAATGAGCTTAGTTGGAATTTTTGTAGTTTTTGAGCTCAAACTTAGCTCATTGCTCTAGAGTTGTAAGCTAGATCGGAAATTTCCATATTTTCCCGTATCCACCATTCATCACATAACACCCTAGCCCCATCGCTTAGTAGGAAAAGTCAATTTGATCTTGTAGGTTTCCCACTTGAGAATCCAAACTCTCGTCATGCTCTACCACGTTCATGGTTTTTGGTTCCTTTCATGAGACTTATTCACTTAAAAGAGCGTTCAATTTTTGGAATACATGTATCCGTCTTAAATTGTCCCCATTGCATAAACTCATTCGCATACGCTTGTATGAGTGTTAACCTAGGTTCTGAGCGGAAGAGTAAGAGTGAGTCTTGTAAGGATCTAGTGTCGAGGCGAAATATGGCCGATGTGCTTGTGTGGGTGGTCGCCAAAGCAAGGACATTTTAGTGTGGGATTCATGGCTTGCAATGCACTCATTCGATTGATTTTGGGTTCTTTCAACTTTAGCACATTTCTCATGGTATCTCATCATGTTTGGCATTCGCAACCTCTTTGTTTGTTTTTCATACTTATGTATATCGTTGGCTTTAGTACTAAGTCTTAGTTATGCTATTTTGGTTTATCAGATTTCCCTAGTTTTGTTTTTGAATTTGCTCGGGGACGAGCAAAAGCTAGGTTTGGGGGTATTTGATTGAGCCATTACGTATATAGAAATACACCCCCTATTTCCAATACTTATTTTTGACTTTCGAGTAAATTCATGTAGTTTATGGCTCGATGTTGATTGTATAGGTACTTTTGGGATTCCGGGCTGATCAATGAAGAAACTCGGTGATTTTTGACTAAAAGCGGCGAAAGGAGAGCTTTTGGGGGTAGAACAGTCATTTTCCAAGAAAAGAAGCAATCGGCGGTTCAAATCGGTGGCTAGGCCACAGATTGAAACTGCCGTTTTCCTCCAGAAGTATCAGGTCAAATCGGCAGCCATAATTTGCCCGTCGATCCATTCCAGTATCTCCCATCTCAAATCAACGGTTACTAATCGGTGACTTGGCCGTCGTCTGAAACCGTCGATTAAGCGACACGTCAGCAGCACTAAGATTTCAACCCTATCTTTTGAGACCATATATAAATATCCCTCTTTTCCCTTTCTTTGAACCAATCCCCACCATTCTTGAAACCCTAACCCCTTTCTTACCTCCACTAACCAACATCTCCACCATTAATCAATCCCACCAACATCCTTCCATCTCATCTTGGAAATTAATTGAAGAGAGAAGAGGAGATTCACCAAGGTCAACGGAATCTCAAGCACATCAAGGAACAAGAAGACTTGTGAAGGCTTTCATGGGTTTTCTCTACAACTTTGCTCTCTTTATTTATATTTCCATTATGTGTAACTAAACCTTCATATTGGGGAATTGATAAGACAACTTTTGTGATATTCCCATGTATTTGAGCTAGTCATATTTCTATACATCCTCTCTTGGTATATTCTATTTTCATTGCATTGAAGTTGCCATTTTACTTTACTAAGTTAATATTGGGGATCAATTTAGCTTGTTTGTGAAGTGATTCACATATGAAGGTCGTGGTTTAGAGTTTTAATGGCTTTCAACTCACTCTCTAACCTTTTGCATCCATGAAATTGAATATATGTGATTTGAATATCTTATATTGTACAAGACCTTAAATTTGTTCTTGAGAATCTTGTTTGGGTGAATACTTATAATGGGGTTCACTTGAGTAGGAGCTTGAACTTATATTCTTGCCAAGACTCATAGTAGGGCTTACTTGAGTCAAGGTTTGAATCTGCATATTAATGAGTTAAATCAATTTAAGAACAAACCTTGAGTAGGATGAAAGTGTTTAATTGGGCTAGTTCATTACATTAGGAAATCTTTTAGTTGTCAACTCAATTCCCCAATATCCATCATCATATATCACACCTATCATTTTCATTACTTGTTTTAGATTGATTAATTTCGTTAGTTTAGTTGTTAAAACAATTTCTAAACCAAAAATGAATTTTACTTTTCCGCACGTAGTTTAGATTAGTGTACATAGTTAGTTATAGTCAAATATCCTCCCTTTCCTTAAGGAACTATCCTGCTTGCCATTATACATTTCATTCGATTTGTGTATTCCAAGTGTGGAATTTTGGTATTTGCAAAAGTCCGATCACCTTATCACTCTTAGCATCAAATTTGCCAAGTTGATCACGATCATTTAAAATGTAACACTTGCTTCCAAAAGAGTGGAAGTAGCTAACATTTGGCTTTCTACCTCTCCATAACTCATAAGAGGTTTGCCTAGTTCCGGGCCTTAGAAAGACTCTATTTCCTATATAGCAAGCCGTATTGACGGCTTCGGCCCAAAGGTTCCTAGGGACTTTGTTGCTAAGCAACATCACACAGGCTATCTCTTGAAGGACCCTATTTTTCCTCTCAACAACTCCATTTTGTTGAGGTGTCCTAGGAGCCAAAAACTCATGGGAATGCCTAAGCTATTGTAATAGCTTTCAAAGTAGGCATTCTCAAACTCTCTCTGTAAGGTTTATGATTTGTATTGGCTTGATTCCATTGCAAAACACTCTATGATTGTATTAGTTGTTGCTTCGGACATTATTTGAAGAAAGGAAGCTTAAAAGTGAAGAGCAACGTCTAGTGCAAAAGTCGTCTTCAAGAGGTGCAAAGCGTCAAAGGTATATCTTGACTTCCATCCTCTTGCAAGGCGTTAGCGCACACATGCACAATTCATACATGTGTGTCCCTGCATCATGGTTCAAACATTTGGTATAACACATTCACACACTTCATAGCATGCTCATGCATTGATCTTGTATTGACAAACATTGTGAAATTGCATGCTTTGTGACTATCTCTTTGATATGGCATGTTTGTGTGAATATGTGTTTATTTGTTTCCGTATTTTGTGTTTAGGACTTGAACATGTTCTTATTTAATGCCTTATTGAGTTCCGGTCGTTTCGGTTACTCATTCATAAGGTTTCGAGTCCAAACAAGTTGACTATGCTACTTTTCGTTCTCATTTGTTGTGTTGATTCATCATCGGATTCCGAGATGATTTCTCAACCATTTTTCAAATTTGAGTAGTCGTAGTCGTGCGTGAGGGAGTCGCGGTTCGTAATCTGAAAACAGATTCGAAATCGGAGGTCGGATGCTCAAGATATGGGGCAACGAACCGAGGGAGCGCGCGAGAGGTGGGCAAACCACGTGTGGCCACTTGGCCAGCCCGTGTGGGAGGCCGTGGGCCCCACGGGCAAGGGAGCCTTCTGCTCCCGTGGGCCCCACGCGCCCCCCCACGGGGTGCTGACTGGGCAGCACGTGATTTGCTCGGAAATCTTCTCCTTTTCCCTCCTTTTAATCAACCTCCTTCCCTCCATCACTTATGCAATTTTTGAAGAACACAAAAATCCCGCATCAGTTTTTCAACATTTTTTGTTTACTTGTTTTGATCATATCTCTCTCATACGAACTCGAAATCATTCGATTCAAAAACCAAAATTGTTGGTCTCGAAGAGAGCTACAAACTCCAAGCATTTCCAGAGGCAGTTGACTTCGGCATTTTTCTCAGCTGGTCCATTTCAGTCCGTGGTCAGTACTTGATTTTCAACTTCTTCTTTTTCAATTTCATTTTGATCAACTATTGATTCTTTCCATTTGATTGATGAAATTTGTTAAGAAGTATGTTAGATCACATGCTAGGGTTATTTGATCATTTGTTAATTGAGTTTTAGCTTTGTAATTAGTCTTGAACATATTATGTGCTAAACTTGAACTTATCATGAAATTGATTCTAGAAAAATGTATGAGTGATGTGCTTCATGTTATTTTCTATGTTTTATTTCATGATCTAAGAACTAGGTTTTTAGTGTGCTAAATTGAATATTGATACCTTTGTTCTTATTGTTTTGCATGTTTTGATTTCTAGATAACTTTTGTGATTGAGTGTTGAAATCATATTCTAGACTATCATTGAACATGTACATTTTGCTTGATTGATCATCTAGCTTAATTTGTTTGTGCTTGCATCATTTGCATCACTTTAGATCATAGCCTTGCATTAGGTTGAAGTCTCTAGCAAAGTGAGTGAAGCTTTGTGGATAGAGCAAGGGAGCCTTGATTAGAGTCGGGAGGACTCGGATAATCAAGCAAGGAAGTCTTGTCTAGGGTCGGGAGGATCCGGATAGGCAAGCAAGAAATCTTCCTAGAGACGTGAGCGTCTTGGATAGGAAGTTGCTTCCTAGAGGTGTAGGACACATCTCGGATAGGAAGTAGGCTAGGTGGTTCACTAGGCCCGAGGGTAGACTAGGAGTTGATAGCTTGAGCGGATATCATGAGTTGGTAGCTTGAGTGTGTAAGTCCTTTTCATCATAGTGAATTGCTTCGCCGGTGGTTGTGGTATCAACCCGTGGATGTTTCCTCATTGAGGTTTTACCACGTTAAATCATTGTGTTCAATTTTGCTTTACTTTCCTTTATCTTCCATATATTACATTGATTGCACTATCTTGTAAATTGATTAACTTTGTCTTAGTTAATTCAATTCATTTGCTAAATCTATTCAAGTGTAGATTTGTCTTGTATTTCCGCATTATTTTTAATTGGAAGAATTTGGAGCCTATACCTATTCACCCCCCCTCTAGGTATATTTACACTATATTGCTTAAGGGAATTTCAATTGGTATCAGAGCGGGTGTCTAGAAGTAATTAGATAGATCCATATTATAGTGTTTGTGTTTTGTTTTGTTGTGTTTTTTGTGTTTGTTCATTTTTGTAGCTATGGGATTCAATGCCGGAAGGTGCTTCTAGTGCTAGACCTCCACTCTTGGATAGTGGTAACTACACCTTTTGGAGAAATACAACGAAAGCCTACATTAGAGCATTCAATGATAAAGCATGGATGAGTGTGAGTGATGTAGTAGAGGAAAAGGAGTCCTTGGATGATCGAGAATCTACTTGCAATCACATTGCTCACGTGGCTATATATGAAGGAAGATTTGAGGATAATAGTGAAGACTCCTCAAGTATTGAGGAAAGTGAAAACTCTTCAAGTAGTGAAGATAGCGAAATCTCCTCCAATGATGAAGAGTTTGAAGTCTCCTCAAATCAAGATTTTATAAGCTTCAATGACAAGATCCTTCAACAAAAGAATGAAGAGAACATCAAGTTGAAGTTGATCAATGCCAATTTAGTGGTGATTTTTAAAGCTCTTATCAATGAAAAGAAGATGTCTTTGGAGAAGATGAGCAAGCAAAGTGAAGTCATCAAGGAGCATGAAAAGACCATTGAAAAGAATGTCTCAAAGGTGGAAGAAAGTGCTCAAGAGCTAGATTTCTAAGAGAAGACTTTACATGAAGTTGTTTGCCATGGAAGGAGAGATTAAGCAAAAAGAGAACTCTTTGTCTATCATGAAGATAAAGAGTGTGAGCTTATAGATGAAGTCAAATCTCTCAAAGAGTCTATTAATGGCATGAAAATTGGAGCCATTAAGCTTGATGATATAAACTTGGAAAGCATCATGGAGATAAGTGGCTTGGGTTTGTAGAAGAAGTTAAGAAGACTCCTACAACCAAGAACAAGTCAAGAAAGTCCAAGAAGAAGAAAGACTCTAGTACTATTCCTTCCAACATCAAAGACAAAGAAGAAGAGCATGGAACTTCTCAACCGACTTCTCAACCAAAGCATGCACACCCAAAGGTAATTTTCTAAATTCATTCCGGTTTGTCATTATTGCAATGTGGTTGGTCACATTAGGCCTAAGTGTTATGAATATGCTAGGCAATGCAAACTAGGAAATGTGGAATGATAAAAATGTGAAAAAGTTACCTATTCATACTCCTAAGCATGAGTTTAAGTCTAGAGCTAGACGTAACATCTCTAAGTTTATCCCGGTTTGTCATTTTTGCAATGTTGTTGGACATATCAAACCTAAATGCTATGAGTATATTAGACAATGCAAACTAGGGAATGAGATGCATGCTAGTGAGATGAAAAGACTTCCTTTGGTTGTTTCTAAACATGTTAGAGCATTAGAGACTATGCATGATGAACATGTTAATGAAAAAAATCAACAAGGAAAGTTTGGGTTAAGAAAAATAATGTGCATTCTTGTGAAATGATAAATCTTCTTTGAAAGTTTCTAAACATGACAATAGCTTTGATGCTTTGAGAAATGTGCATATTGATCATATTCATGTGAAGAAACCTATCAAGAAAATTTGGATTGAAAAGAATACATGCATGTTAATGATAATCATGTTAAGAAATATGTTGAGAAGAAGTTGGTTAAGAAGAGTGTTAACCATGATCATTTGAAGAGTCTTGATGAAATATTTGTGCGTGGCAAAAATGTGACTTTAATATGAGTGATGTTTTCATGAAGAAGATAGTTGATGATTTATCTTCTAGATTTCATATTGCCATGCGTAATGATCATGATGTTGTTTGTGTTGGTTCACCTAAGACCAATATGGTCAAAGGTGAGTGCTCTCATACTTGATTGAGTAGCACATATGATATTTTTGTTCTTGTTTGATAAGAGTTCTAGTTTGATGCTTGACTATGCCATTTTTAATGTGCTAGGTCTAGTATTCAAACTTGGTGTCTCTAGTCAATACATGAACTTAATATTCTCATAATCACTATGATAGTCAAAATTTGTTGATTAACTTTAAAGAAGTTGAATTTTGAAATCTATTTGGTGAAATTTTTGTTAAGACTTTTAGAGAAAGTCATTTTCATGTGTTTGTTTGAGTTGAAAGTGTTTGGTCTTTATTTTCTTGGGATGACACACCAACAACTTGTTGTCATGAGGACAAACAAGCCAAGAAAGCTCATAAAAAGAGCGGAGACCTTTCATTGTGAAAAAGCTTGCTAAGGTATTTCTCTACTCTAAAAGCTTGCTTTCTATTTCATCTTTTCAACTCTAGTATGCATGATATCATTGCACATAGATATTAGGCATCATTTCATTAGAGAACATGTTGAACATTCTATTGTTTCTCTAAAGCATATGCCTACTAAAAATCAACTTGCGGATTTGTTTACTAAGTCCTTGGACAAAAAGAGGTTTAAAACTCTTCTAAGATCCATTGACATGATTTGTGTTGATTATTGTCTATGTGTGATTGTGAGTGGCTTGATGAGCAAAACTTTATTTGAATATTAATATCTTTGAGAGCTACTCACTTGAGAAGTAATGATCTTAAATAAATAACTCTTTTGTTTCTAGATCATGCACTTGAGCTTGAAAATTTATTTTTTGAAAAGTGCACTAATGCTTCTCTTGTATGTTTTAGTTTTGAGTATATGTGGTTGAATATGTGTAGATAATGGATGCATCTAGAAGTTTATTGTTAAGTACATGATAGATGACCTATGGTATGTATCCATTTTGCTTCGGCACTACATAGTAATCAACGAGCACCCTCATGGAAAGGGCTACACACCTTGGTTGTGAAGCCACCCAATGTAGGAAAGGGCTACGCCATTGTGATGAGTGAAAGCCGCCATGAGTGTATATGTTTTGTTAGTAAAATCAAAGAAGTGTTGAAATGAATCATTAAAAAAAAAAAAAAATCTTTGATTCTAAGCCTAAAAAAATGAAAAATAAAAGGCTTATGGTGTATAGTTGAGAATTGTGAAAAAGCTCGGGTTGACAAATAGAAACGGGAAAACGAGCCACATGCACACACACGCTCATATGTTGATATCTATTCATTTTAAAAGCAAAAACCCGGATGAATATCGGTTTGACCTATTTTTGGAAAGGCTTTAGATGGATAGGTGTGGATAGAGTTTGCATGTTGATATCACAATTACTCCTACTATATATTTGAGAAGCATTCACACACACACATTTGCTTATGTGCTTGATTCATTAGCAATGTGAGAATATTTTTGAGAGATTAATGAAAATCTATGATTCTCTCTTGGACTTTGACAAGTTATGAAATATTTTCTCTTATTGCTTGATTGTGTGATTGTGTGATGTCCCTTGTGAACAAATCTACTTGTTGATAATATGTGGAGCATATGTTAAGGGGGAGCTTTAGTTTATTCAACTTTCGCTTTCTATACGATTTGTTTGCTTAATATCTCGTTCTTTATCTCTTGTGTCCCTTGTCTATTCCTTGACAAAAAGGGGGAGAAATGTATACCTCACCATGTTGATATTGGGGAGTTTTTGTATACTTCACACCTTGTGTGGAAATTGTTCCAATTGTGTGAATCTATTCCTCTTTGTGCTTAATTGTGACTTTGTCTTAAGGGGGAGAATTCTTGTCTTAAGGGGGAGAAAGAATTCTTTCTTGACAATGTTAAGGATAGTTGGTTCTTGGAAATTGGGAAACTAAGGGAATGCTTTAATATGAACATATTTTATTCACTTGAGATAATGCATTTGTGTATGAGATAAGGGATATCTTCTATGTTTGTTGTTTGGTTAAATAACTCACCATTCTTCTTTAGAGAAGATCTCTTTTTGGTTGCTATTTTCTCTCATAGGTACTTTGAAGACCGAAAGAGGAATTCTTGAAGACTTGAAGACTTTTTAGTCTAGGAATTTCTTTGTAATGTGAGATTGAGAGTATGCTATCATTTGAGTTTATTTGAGTGAAACATTGTATGGTGAGGTTGAGTGCTTTTGCCATGGAATAGCCAAAGGGGGAGATTGTAAGGTTTATGATTTGTATTGGCTTGATTCCATTGCAAAACACTCTATGATTGTATTAGTTGTTGCTTAGGACATTATTTGAAGAAAGGAAGCTTAAAGTGAAGAGCAACGTCTAGTGCAAAAGTCGTCTTCAAGAGGTGAAAACGTCAAAGGTAATCTTGACTTCCATCCTCTTGCAAGGCGTTAGCGCACACACACACAATTCATACATGTGTGTCCCTGCATCGTGGTTCAAACATTTGGTATAACACATTCACACACTTCATAGCATGCTCATGCATTGATCTTGTATTGACAAACATTGTGAAATTGCATGCTTTGTGACTATCTCTTTGATATGGCATGTTTGTGTGAATATGTGTTTATTTGTTTTCGTATTTTGTGTTTAGGACTTGAACATGTTCTTATTTAATGCCTTATTGAGTTCCGGTCGTTTCGGTTACTCATTCATAAGGTTTCGAGTCCAAACAAGTTGACTATGCTACTTTTCGTTCTCATTTGTTGTGTTGACTTCATCATCGGATTCCGAGATGATTTCTCAACCATTTTTCAAAGTTGAGTAGTCGTAGTCGTGCATGAGGGAGTCACGGTTCGTAATCCGAAAACGGATTCGAAATCGGAGGTCGGATGCTCAAGATATGGGCAACGAACCAGGGAGCGCGTGAGAGATGTGAATCACGTGTGGCCACTTGGCCAGCCCGTGTGGGAGGCCGTGGGCCCCACGGGCAAGGGAGCCCTCTGCTCCCGTGGGCCCCACATGCCCCCCACGGGTGTGATGTGGCAGCACATGATTCGCTCGTAAAGTCTCTCATTTTCCCTCCTTTTAAGCTAACCTCCTTCCCTCCACACTTATGCAATTTTTGAAGAACACTTCATTTCCCGCATCAGTTTTTCAACAATTTTCATTTACTTGTTTTGATCATATCTCTCTCATACGAACTCGAAATCATTTGATTCAAAAACCAAAATTGTTGGTCTCGAAGAGAGCTACTTCAGCATTTTTCTCAGCTGGTCCATTTCCAGTCCGTGGTCAGTGTTTGATTTTCAACTTCTTCTTTTTCAATTTCATCTTTGATCAACTATTGATTCTTTCCATTTGATTGATGAAATTTGTTAAGAAGTATGTTAGATCACATGCTAGGGTTATTTGATCATTTGTTAATTGAGTTTTAGCTTTGTAATGTGTTTTGAACATATATGTGCTAAACTTGATTTATCATGAAATTGATTCTAGAAAACATATATGTGATGTGCTTCATGTTATTTTCTATGTTTTATTTCATGATCTAAGAACTAGGTTTTTAGTGTGCTAAATCGAATATTGATACCTTTGTTCTTATTGATTTGCATGTCTTAATTTCTAGATAACTTTTGTGATTGTGTGTTGAAATCATATTCTAGACTATCATTGAACATGTACATTTTGCTTGATTGATCATCTAGCTTAATTTGATTGTGCTTACATCATTTGCATCACATTAGATCATAGCCTTGCATTAGGTTGAAGTCTCTAGCAAAGTGAGTGAAGCTTTGTGGATAGAGCAAGGGAGCCTTGATTAGAGTCGGGAGGACTCGGATAATCAAGCAAGGAAGTCTTGTCTAGGGTCGGGAGGATCCGGATAGGCAAGCAAGAAATCTTCCTAGAGACGTGAGTGTCTTGGATAGGAAGTTGCTTCCTAGAGGTGTAGGACACATCTCGGATAGGAAGTAGGCTTGGTGATTCACTAGCCCGAGGGTAGATTAGGAGTTGATAGCTTGAGCGGATATCATGAGTGATAGCTTGAGTGTGTAAGTCCTTTTTCACATAGTGGATTGCTTCGCCGGTGGTTGTGGTATCAACCCGTGGATGTTTCCTCATTGAGGTTTTACCACGTTAAAATCATTGTGTTCAATTTTGCTTTACTTTCTTTTATCTTCCATATATTACATTGTTTGCATATCTTGTAAATTGATTAACTCTTGTATTAGTGAAATCAATTCATTTGCTAAAATCTAATCAAGTGTGCATTCTCTTTATTATTTCCGCATTATTTTTAAATTGGAAGAATTTGGAGCCTATACCTATTCACCCCCCCTCTAGGTATATTTACACTATATTGCTTAAGGGAATTTCACTCTCCCTGGTCACTTCTAATCCATTTAATGCTTTTAATGTTAGAGCCTTTTTCATTTTCAAGTTTATTACAAAGCATTTTAAACTTATCAAAAGTTTCAGATTTTTCTCTAAGAAAATATGTCCATGTGAACCTAGAGAAATCATCAACACAAACAAAAATGTATCTCTTTCCACCTAAACTCTCAGTTTGCATAAGACCCATAAGATCCATGTGGAGAAGCTCTAAGGGCTCCTTGGTGGAGAGATATATGCCCTTTTGTGCATGCTTTTGGTTTGTTTTCCTTGTTGGCAAGATCCATAAACACCATTGACTTTCTTCCCAAGCTTGGGAAGGCCACGCACAACATTGAACTTATCTAGGATACGTAAATCTCGATAGTTCATGTGGCCAAGTCTTTCATGCCACAACTCTATTTGCTCTTCCTTAGACATATTACAAGAGACAACTCTAGCCTCAAGACAATAGCAATTGTCGCTAGATCTCATACCTTTCAATAAGGTTTATCCATCGAGCTTTAGGATTGAGCAATCATTTTTACTAAACAAGACGGAAATCCTTCATCACTAAGATGAGAAATGCTTATCAAATTGGCTTTCAAGCCATCAACAAACAAAGCATTAGATAATGAGGGTAATCCAGGAATGGAGATGGTTCATTTCCCTTTAACTCTCTTTTTAGATTCATTACCAAAGGTGACACATCCTCCTTCCTCCATGACAAGTCTCAAAGAAACTTGTAAGGATTCCCATATCTTGATTGGCTTATTTCGTGGACAAACCACGTATTGGGGATTGCATGTAAGGGTAGCTTAAGTGATTGATATTCAAGCTCAAGACCCTCTCATGTCCTCAAGGTTGATAAGCACCAAAGGTAAACTTCTATGTGCTTAATTTGCTTTGAAGAGATTAGTTTCATACACACACAACTCATGCATAAATTTTATCTTGTATGTTGTGTGTTTTTATATGTGCATGCATGTTCTTTGAACATCTCTTCTTGCATGTTTTATTTTGATTGCATCTTGTTCATTGAAATGCATGACATGTTTAGGCATTAGGATGCATTCACTTCCCAACTTGCACTTCATTATTAGTCTTAAGTGTGGTGTAATTCGTTTCCGTTTGTGTGTCGGAAACGTCCGCGCTTGCACGATGGTGTGCATGTCTTAGCGCGATGGTTGCCACTTGAGAAGGTCTCATTCTTCTCTTGGATAAGTGGTATTTTGATTTATTGTTTGGAGTAAGTGTCTAGTTTCGAAAGATTAGATTCAATGTTTTAAATGTTTTTCAAACTGACCTTTGCATGGTCTTGTGACCATAACTTTTTATCAAAGCTTCAAAATGAGTTTTGAAAATTTTTGTACAAACTAGACACCCATACCTTTCCAACGTATATTATTCGTAATTTCATGACCGTTTGGATTGGTTTTAAAATCTCCAAAGTTACAACCAAAACAGGGCAACTCTGTTGTTGTCCGTTTCTGACCTTTGGTCACTCAATTGACCATAACTTTTTCTACAGACTCGAAATGTCATTCTATAAAACTAGTAGAAATTAGACTTCCATACTTTTCCAACGATATATCATACAAAAGGTTTCGATGTCGTTTGGTCATGTTTCGAAGCTCTCGAATCTTAAGTCGCTGCCTGACGCGAGTACCGCGAAAATGCCCATATTTTTTCCATTTCTTCCAAAACGACATAGTTTCACTTGGGCATTATAATACATCTTCTCATCATTTTAAGGTCTGTGCCACAAAATCAAACCCTAAAGAGAGAGGCTCCATATCTTGAGAGAGAAAGAGAGATTTGAGAGAAAATCAAATCAAGACTCACCTTTAACCACTCAAATCAAATCCCTTTTGCATCATATTTCATATTGCATCTTCTATTACTATATAGAATGCATCCATGATTGGATTGCATCATCACAACTTGCTTGGTAAGATTTTGATTAAGTTCATCTTATTTGATTATTTTTATTATCAAGCTATTCTCTTTAATTTACTTGTGTGTTTTGATCATATGATAAATACAAGATTAGAGAATTAATTGTGATGATTGATTGAGTGTTGTATTGTGATAGATATCTAGGTTTTTATAATCTATGTTTATCTAAGCTATTATGACATGTCATTTAGCACTTGATATCTAGGATTGATTTTAATTGATTATATCATCATCCTAGATAAGCATCTAAGGTTCCCTAGCCTTGTTTTTATTGAATATTCATACATATTCACATAGGTTGCATATCTCTTCTTAGAGAATTAAGACTTGAGGCTAAGAGTGCTTAGGCCTCAAGCAAATTGGAATAGGGTTGCTAATAAGGCCCGCTGGTAGAAGTGAGGGGTTACAGACCGGATTGTTAGACGGTCTACATAGGTTGTAAACTTCATTTCAATTAGTGATTTCGAGTTCCGAGTGTGGCGCACTATACAGCCCTGGTTTTTCCCAGTGGTTAGGTTCCACGTATACATCAAGTGTCATTTTTAATTCTGCATTATATTACACTTGCTTGTATTTTTGACTAGTAGGTCATTTTCGTAATATTGACTTGTATGCGAAAATTGGGTAATAAGTTAAATCTATTCACCCCCCCTCTAGATTAATATATTGATAACACGCCTCGAGTATTTAGTTATTTACAAAACTCTTGTTTCCGGTCATGTGCCTAGAGCACACTATCTAAGTACCAAAAGTTAGATGAATTTGCCTTTAAGGCAATTTGAGCAACATTGCAAAAGAATTCATCTTTTCTAATCCACTTAGGTGAAACACTTTCCTTCCTAGTGGTCAATGGTACATGGGCTCTAGATGTCCTACGATCATGCAAATTTGTTCTATCATTCCTAGGAACATGCATCTTGGCTCTACTCTTTTTTTTTTTCAATCATGCTTTTAACTCTACACATTTTTATAAAGCAAAAGCAATTTGCATGATAGGTCTCTTTCCTTCGTGAACCACTTATTGAAGAAAGTTAGCTTAAGGAGCTCTTGTAGGTTAGGCTTGAGGTTTTCTTCTTGGAGCCACATTCACTTAGGCACTATGTGAGCATTGTCCTAAATCAATCTTCTTCCTAGGAGGTTGCACAGGTGAAGCTTCTATGATGCCCAAGCTCTTTACAAACACGGTCTTGTTAGGAGTGGAGGTCTCCTTGTCAGCTTCAAACCTAAGACCTCTCTTGTCACAAGGACTCTTGCCAACCTCAAGCATATAGTTAAGCTTTTTGGTACTATAAGCCATCCTAGTCAATGACCCTTTAGCTTATTCAAGCTCCCTCTTTAAACCTTCTTTATTCCTCTTAGATAAGACTAACTTCTCTCTTAACTTATCTTCATTCTTCATAGATCTCACTACTTTTTCACTTAGTTGGTTAACTTGTGTTGAGAGCTCTAGGTTTTCCTCATTCAATCTCCTAATCTCTCTCTTGTTTTTAACCTTGAACTCTTAAATTTTACCATGTAGTTTTGAAGATCTATTCTATCCACATTTCCATTTGTGGATTAAGATGAGGAGCCATCATCACTTGAGTCATTTTCCTCTTGACTCACATCCTCTTCTTCACTAGCACTTTTTGCTCTTGTGATAGGAGGTAAAGCCTACGAAGTTAGCCATGAGTTCTTCATCATCCGAAGACTCATCTCCTTCATTGGAGTCATCATCTCCATTCCATGTGGTGGCCATTACTTTCCCCTTCTTCTTGTTATTGTGATTTGCACAATCGGGGGCAAAGTGTCCTATGCCACAACACTCATAACATTGGACCCATTTCCTTTCGGTCTTCTCTTGCCTAGGCTCAAACTTCTTGAAGGGAGTCTTTTTCTTCAATTCTTGGCCTTTAGATCCAAAACCATTCTTCTCGAACTTGTAGAATTTCTTAAACCTTCTTATCAATAAGGCCATATCTTCGTCCGAGTCATCATTCTCCTCCTTCTCATCTTTGGAGGCTTTCAAAGCAATTCCCTTTTTCTTTTTAGGAGGAGTGGAGGTAAGACCCTTCCTAGACTTATAAGATAGAAGTGTCCCAATCACCTCACTCGGCTTCATATCCTTGTAGGTGTTATTCTCCTCTAAAGCCGTCACCATGGACTTAAATCTTTTGGGAAGCGATCTCATAATCTTTTGTTTGATCCTTCTATCCGAATAAGGATCACCAAGTTGATGACTTTGGTTGACTATGTCCATCAACTTGATCTCAAGATCGTTGAAGCAATCGTTCTCATCCATCCTAAGCAACTCGAATTGCGTTTGGAGAACTTGAAGCTTCGAGTCCTTAACAACTTCGGTTCTTTTATGTGCAACCTCTAGGATGTCCCATGCCTCCTTAGCGATCCTAGTGTTTTGAATCAATTTATATTGATTTTCATCCATTGCACATAGGATGGCATGCATCACCTTCCTATTCCATTTTGACGCCTCAAACTCTTGCGCATTCCATTGCGCCTTAGGCTTAAGCACATCCTCTCCTCTACCCATAGGAGTCATCATCGGTGACATGTAGCCGTCTTTAACTGCCATCCATGCCCGGTCATGAATTTGTTATATGTACGACTCCATCTTGCCTTTCCAAGAAGCATAATTCAATTCGGTGAGAAGTGGAGCCCTTATTCTAGAAGCACCTTCGTTACCACCACCATTTCCACCGTTTCCACTCATAGTGTTTATAAATGAATGAAATGAATGCAAATGTATGAATGATCAAAGAATCACACAAAATGCAAAACACACCAAAATAAGCAAAAGATCACCTAAGTATATCTAGGAACCCGCTCTGATACCAATTGAAACTAATAATGCACGGTGTGTATAAAACAATCTAGAAGGGGGGGGGGGGGGGGGGGGGGGGGGTGAATAGATTTTAAATCGTTATTACCCAATTTTCATGTTTAGTCAATATTACGAAAATACCCCAAACTAGTTAAAGCAATAAATAAAGTGTAAAGTGCGAAAATTAAATAACACTTGATTTTTACGTGGAAACCCAAACTGGGAAAAACCACAGGCGGTTATGTGCGCTACACACGAACCTCGAATCCATTAATTGCAATGGTATTTACAACCTAATCCCGATATATAACCCACCACCACTACCTGCAGGCCTATAAAAGTGAACCTAGTCCAATTGCTTGCGGCCTAAGCAATCTTAGCCACAAGACTTAGTTCTCACTAAAGGGATTAAACAACCTAAGTGAATATGCAAAGGATATCCAAATATGTACTTAGTGCTAGGTCACACTAAATACTTATCTAGGATAATAAGATGACAATTAAATCAATCCTAGATATCAAATGCTAAATGACATGTCATAGAGCATAGCTAACATAGATTAAGAAATCCTAAGTTTAGCTATCACAAAACAACACTCAATCAAAACAACACAACAATCTCTATCTTGTATATAAGATTATAACCTAAGAACATACAAGTAATAAAATAGATGCCTATTTAAGTAAAACACTAAGATTAGATGAAATTAGTGAACAACTTACCAAAGCAAGTGTGTTGAGTAAGACCCATGCAAGCAAGCATCCTAGATATGCTAGAAGATGCTAGATGAAGTTTAATGCATATGAAAATGGTTTTGAGTGTTTAAATGAGCAATCTTGATTGCCTTTTCTCTCACAAATCTCTTTATAGACATTAGGGTTCCTGTATTGAAAGAGTTAGGTTCAGAGAGATGAGAAAGTGATGTATTTATAGACATCAAAAACAGGGCATGTGAAAAGACAAGTTTGCCCCTGAACCGCACGATCGGTGGTTTCATTCGGCGGTTTCGAAAACTACCGATTCAACCTTAGAATTGATCTTGAGAGAACAAGGGAACATCGACGGTTTTCAATCGACGATCGGAGATTACATAATCGCCGATCACAACTGTAGAAATAGACCCGAGAGATTAAATCGACCAGGTCTAATCGGTGGTTTCGAACGGCGGTCGTGGCGGCCGATCATAACCACAGAAATGCTCTAGAACCTTCTGGACATAAACGTCTTTTTTATTCGCGGTCATGCCACCGATCAAACCGCCGTTTCCCCACTTTGGTGAAACCAAAGGAGAAGCCAAGGGCATTCTCCGAAGGCGATCATCGCACTACCAAGCACACCATTGTGTATGCGTGGACGTTTCCGAACAACATTCAGGAAACGAATTACTAGACACACTAACACACACCTAATGTAACAACAAGTGCAAGTGTAAATGTGACATATGACATGTCAAGAGAATGCACACAAAAGTAAAGCATACATATGCAAACAATTGTAGTTAGTGTGTGTGTTGACCTAATCTCTTCAATGAAAACTAAGCACTAGAATATACATTGGA